>JAJEKB010000982.1:4895-39942 GCA_022393335.1 Macrotrachela quadricornifera
AAAAAATGAATAAGTTATATCAAGAGTATATGTAGAATTTGAATTAAGAAAAAGTTCAAGTGAAGGATATTGATTAATAGTAGATAGAGGTAGTCGATGAAGTTTTAAACGCATTTGACGATGAAGAGCTTTTGGAAGATTAGATGATGGAGATGAAGGATTACGTAATGAAACTAAATTATATAAATCTTCATTTGACCATGGAACATGAAAATGAATTAATGGAATTTGTTGATTATTCGATGATAAATAAATATTATACACTTGCCAAAGATGAGTAAGTGTTGGAAAAACAAGTTTTACATAACTAGTTTGTTTGAACGATAAGGTTTGTGTAGCAAAACTTCAAAAAGAAATAGAAAATAACATTTAGAAATAGTTCATAGATAAAATGAGACTTTCTATCAATTATCGCTTAACTTGTAAAAGGAAATTCTCAGTTATGTCTTATTTATATCAATATATAATAACAGCCAAAATGTAATATGAAACTTTACATTCAACTATTAAGAATACTTTCTAATTGGATTCAAATGTTTAATAAACTATAAATCTGTTTTAATTTGATCGTGATAAGGAAATAGTAATACTACAAGAAAATATTGTCATATAAATTCAAGATCTTGAATTTATGATTATTGTTATTACTGTGACTTGAATCTTTTGCTCGATTTACAACTGTTCATTGATACTTCTATACATCATAGAATTACCTATATTACTTTACAATCTTCCTATATATTTTAGTGCTTTCTATTAATTGAAACAAACATTTATATTTATGATATCGAAATTTTATGTAGTCTCAGCTTTAGTGTTTTTAATTGTTTAAATCATACAAGAACTGTTAAGCAATATTTCTATTGTATTAAACTCATTAGATTTGTAGATAAAAAATGAAATTTTGTGCAAAATCAAGTATAGATAAATATTCATATAAATTATTTTTATAATAATTCGATTTCATTCAAAAACAACTATATAACTTACGTTGAGAGTTCAACTATTTGTTCATCATTTTCAATTTGATATATATCAACTTGAGATTTCTGATTTTCAAGACGAATGAGAATTGAATCATATATTTTAATATTATCATCTAATTTTGTAATATCAAATCGAATCATTTTACGATTACTATAAGTTGGTGGAATTGGTACAAGAATATTAGTTATATCTTTAATCATATTATCATTTTTTAAATAAATACGAGTATTAGTTGAATGTATAATAATTGTATGATATTTTATATCTTTTATTGGAATTAAATAATCTGTTTGTTCTTTTCGATTAATTGATATACTTGATTCTGTAATTATAATAGGTTCTTTTTTAAAATTTAAAGTTGCATTTAATCCACGATTAAAATCAACAGATGGAAAAAAATGTCGTTTAAGTATCTAAAAAATAAAATCAACAAATGATTAAATATAATTTAAATTTCCAATTAAATAACTACCTTCATAGTTGATTGAGGATTTTGATTTTTTATTTGAATAATTTCAAGTAATGCTCGTGTTGTTGTTAATACTAATTGTCTACACCAAACAATACAACGATGATCAGTTGATGTCCATACATGTGGTACAGCACTTGTTAATACATCAATCGATCGACTTTCATCAGTAAGACCATTTAATGAACATAAATCACTTCGTACAAGATGATCTCTACAAAAAAAAATAATATATATTATTTATTATTTAAAATTTTATTTAAAATTTACCTATCACCACCAGCTAATGATAAAAGAACAATATGTTTAAGTGAATTATTCCATTCATTTTTCCAAAATTCATTAACACGAGAATAAAAATCATTAATATAACTATCGGAATGAATAACAGGTGCTTGATGTGGTGTTGCTTGTGTAATAATAAGATTGACTGTATTTGGAACAAATCGATTGAATGGTTGTAAGAAAACAGCACCTAGATTTTTCTGAATAAATAAAATATTTTTGTAATATTTAATAAATCTTACGAGAAAGAAGACCACCAATAGAATTTCCTACAAGAATAACTGTTTTATTTGTTTTATATAATGATAAAATTTTTTTGATAGCATAAGCAACATATTCAGTCTGTTGTTCTAATACACCACCAAATAAAGCTGAAAGTTCTTCATTAAAATCAATTGAAAAAAAATCTAATTGTTTTTGTTTATCACCCATTCGATAAGCAACTGAACCAAGTGAACGAACTTGACGATAACTATCAGCATTACCAATAATAAATAATACAGGATGACCTATAAAAATAGACAAAAAAAAAAATTTACTCGAAAAACAAAAAACACAAATATATGTTTTCATACCCGAGTATTGGTTTCGTCGATGAGCATCACATCGAATACCTTCACAATATGAATAAAGTGAATAACGACGATAATGAGTTTGAATATCCGTTGGCATTTCTATTGGATGATAGATAGGATTTTCAAACATATATGTCATTTCTAAAGAAATTATATCATTATTTTTATTTTTTTTTTCAATAAAAAATTATTTACCACAATAATTTTGTTCATGTCGGTATAAATAACTATAAATTCCAAGAATCAATAAAATGATTGTTATTAAAAAGAAAAAGCTTTGAAAAATTGCAAAGATGCTACGAAAAGGCATCATGAAAAAAGATAAGTATCACAGTCTATATTATAAATTGATCTTTGCTTGGTAGATATGCATGAGCAACCGTACGATATTTGTGTATGTGTATCGGTGTGTTTGCATGTAACCGAGATGATGAATCATCAATCGCGTAGAATGTGACCATTCATTTATTGAGGCGCTATATGTTGGTGAATTTTTATTGAAGTTTTTAATTTAATGATCAACCGTGATTTAATGGGAATTTAATGATGCATATTAATTGATACTATGAAAATTATTTATTCATACATTATAGTTCATTTTAACGTAAAGAATTATAGTGAAACTTTCTGTTTTAATTTGATATGTATATATAATCTTGTAACTATGTCGTTCTATTTTTCACTCTATCTAATAATGATCTGTATTCTCAAATTTTCGTAAAAATAAAATTTGTAACAACATTATGAGAATAGGTATTGATAATTTGCAATGTTCTTTTTATTTTTCAATTAATTGTTTAACTAAATAAATGTAGTGTTATTATACAAAACTTTTATCCTTTAGAATAATTATTGTCACTATATGCATGAGGCGACATGACTTTACACTTAGGAGATAAATGAGCAAATTAACTGAATTTGTATGTATAAATGGCAACACATGTGTCGTGTGGATTATTAATGACACACTAGATAAACATACTGTGCCTATTAGTAGACAAATTATAGTGAATCTATATTAGTTAGGATATAAATTATATATGAATGTATCGAAATTTTAGATTTCAACGTCAAGACAAAACAAATGAAAAAAAAGTGTGAGAGACGATAGTGTTAAATATATTACATAGAATAAATAGATTATAAGGATACAGGTGAGTAGAAGCTATAGTGTCTATATTTTTTGATAGCATTATATATGATCTTCAAAATGCTAATAACGAAAAATATGCTCAAGAGAAAGAATACAACAATATACTATTAAAAAAAAAAGATTTGAAATATTTCTCCTTGATTTATATGTTTTTTATTAAGAAACAGCATTGTACATGTATTGTTTTCAATCTTATATTTACTATTAGTTTTGTTTCTTTTAGTCATGTAATCACTTTTTTGTTACAATATACTCTTGATTAACGTTGTTATTGTTATTGTAATCGAATGTATTTTGCGTTCTTTCTCTATAGATAGGTAAAAAAGAATAGCACAGAAATATTTTTATAATTTTTACTACTACTTAGGATGAGATTTTTGTGAGGTTAACCATATACAATTCTTGTGAAGATTTCAAAATCGTAAATGAGCGACCTCGACAAACTTGTTATTGTGTATGAAATATTCGAAATATTTTCCTTTGATACGTTATTGAAATACTAATTCGTGATTAGACGCTTTAATTCAATTCGATTTATTGTTACAAATAAAAAGTTTGTACCGTGTACATTTGTTGGAACAATGAATTTTGGGTTTCAACAACATGTTTCAAAAAGAAAGATATATTTTTTTTAAATTATTTTTTTTTCGTTCTTATAAATATTAAAAAAATTATTTAGATTAAGATGGCTGAGTCTATACCTTTAACTGAATCAGTTACTGTGAAATCTCAAGCTGAATCAACTTCTAATAAATTTCAAGGTTCATTTACTGATCATTTAGCCAATGAACGTACATTCTTAGCATGGACAAGAACTAGTCTTGGTATATTTGCATTTGGATGCGCTGTTGCACGATTTGGTGGTTCAAATAGTGTTCCAACAAAATTAAAAAATTCCTTTCAAGAAATGAAACCAATAATATCTGGTTTAATTTTAATTGCTTGTGGTATAGTGACATTATTCTATAGCATTTATCGATATTATCGGATTAATCGACAAATAATACGACGAGATTTAACAGATGTTATGCAAATACGTGAACCAGTTTTTACTACTTTAGTTTTACTTTTATCTATGGTTGCTATTTTGATTATTTTTGTTATTTTATAAAAATCGGTTTTTTTATATAATACTATAAAGAACTAAAAGTAAATGTGAACGTATGTCATTAACAAATAATATATAATGATAGCATGTTTAAAAAAAAGAATCTGGTGTAATAGTTTATCTTATTACAAATATTTACTTATCGATTAGGCTTTTTTTGAACACGTTTCAGGAACTTGAACATCTGATGGAATTTAATAGAAGTCATGCGTTAATTTAAGTATGATCTTCTTTTTTTTGATTTGTGATTGAATCTTTTCTATATATATGTATAGACATATATATATTACATTCAAAATTTTCATTTTTTTTTCATAATACTATGACGTTCAACTTATTAAATTACTTGTTATAATCAAGATCTATATAAAATAAAAATACAAAGTACGTGACAGATTTTATATTATAATATTAAATTATTATAACAAAAAGGGTATTCTTTGGTATTCAAATTTACAATAAACTGATCTTACTAATATGTTCTATTTATATTGTTTGAATATATATATAATTATGGATAGAATATTAGTCATCTATGCCTTTATATTCAGTGCTGAGTTCGTTTTCATTTCCTTCCTTCTCTTTTTCGCCACATAGAGACTAGAACATCGTTGCACTACGGTGCGTATTAACCCTATTTTCCTATTATAACTACTATGCATGTTTGTCTTCTTTTTTTTCTCATGCATCCACACATTTATCTAGACAAGAAAAAAAAAAGAGCGAGGGTGCGTTATTGAAGCAACTCGATAAAAGAAGATGCATTCTCTTTTTGTTATTCTTTTGTTCGTCTTCCGTAAGTAGTCTTGAAATAATCAGTGAAACAAACATACATATATTTGATAATGAAAAAAAAACTTCTACAATGTATTAATGATCAAAAGCGGTTATGAATTATATTTATTGATTGAAGGTATCCAGATGTCTGTTTGAATAAATAAGTTTCTTTTTTTTTTGTTATTAATTCATTCAATGGTAAATAAAAAAACTGATTAATAATTCAAGAATAGGATAAATATAGAAAATCTTCAAATCTGTTTTTAACGATTATTTAAATTCGTTGTTTTACCTCACTTATCAGAATGTATTACAAATGTTTAACTCAATAAAAAAGAAAGAATAAATAACTACTATGTTACTCGTGTTTTTCCTCTGATATTAGCCGTTAGAAAAGAATTCTTAGCTCTTCTATTTCTTGACAATTTTTTTATCAATGCTTAATTAGACAATTAAGCATGCACACAATTCTATGATCAACAGACCCAAATGTCACCCTATCTTATAGTACTTACGTGACCCTTTTCACAACAAAAAAAAACCACTAACGGATATTTATATCTATGTATTCTTTTATAGAATTTGAAAAAATTACCGAGGAAAAAAAAAGAGAAGAAAAAGGAGGAGTCTATATAGTTCATTGCAATATGATTACAGCTTTTTCACTTGCTCTTTCCATCCACTTCTCTTCATCATTTAAACATTAGACAATAGCTGCAATGTAAGTAAGTACGTGGCAGTGTATTCAAATGGTTAGTGGAATATAATAATGCGTGTAGAATGATAGTGTTATTCTGTAACATATATCTCTCGATTGGACAACAATAGACTACTTTGCAAAATGTCTACGTGCATATAATAATAAAAAAGGAGCGACAGAAAAAAAAAAAGAAAAAATGGTAGCAACACTCATGTCTTATACCCATTGATCAATGCCATAAGTTTTCTTTTCGATGTCGTCGATGGAAACAAATCGAATAAACAACAACAGTATAAAGTAAGAAACAAAATATGGAAGAGATTTACGTTTATTTACGCAATTTATGATGTGAGAATAGAGACTAGATAATATAAAATTAATTGAATTTAACGGTTCAAATGACTATTCTATATATGTATAATGTGTTGCATCATGTGCAATGATTTTATTGAGTGCTGCCTGAAGTATTTGGCGACAAGATGATCTTTTTTATAAGAAAAGAAGATAAAGAGTGTAGACATACATACACACATTGTGAAAAGTGATAGTGTCATTTTTTTTCTTCTTCTTTTTCTATCTCATCTCATCTCATTCTTAAGCTTATATTGGATTTCATAGTTTTAAAGGCACTATTCACTAATAGTATTTATTTTCTTGAATCACTTGATTGATTTAATCAGACGTGAACATTTTTTGTCTTAAAATAATTTATGAAGGTTAATAGAATCTACATAATTTGTCTACTAACTCTATATACATATATTCTAAAGGCATTAAAGCTCATACAATCGTATTTAAATAATTGATTCATTTTTTGTTTTTAGACTTCATAGAAAATATCTTAATCGAAATGAGTGTTTGCTTCAAAGAAAATGAACATCAGTTTTATCCTTATTATTATTTTATTATTTACCGGATGTTTATCATTAATAAATACAATAAATTCTTCTAATAATAGTACATTAACAATGTTTATATTAACTACTATTCAATCATCACCATTATTAATAAATCATTATTTAAAACGTCGTTCATCTTTACATTTTATTTCTCAAATATCAAATACAACTGATAATTCAATTATAAATAATATTAGTTTATCAACAAATAAATTTAGAAATTTTGATAATTCTGATGGATATAATATAATTAAATATGAATCGAGTAAGGAAGAAAAATACTAAGAAACAAATAAATAAATTTGAGATTTATTATTTGTTTTTTTTCTTTTTAGATACAACAAAAACACAAATAAAAGTTATTATAACTGTTGTGGTTATTATTACTTTGATTATGTTTCTTGTTGCTATATTTAGATTTAAGTGAGTAGTCTTGTATAGATTTGAATAAACACATTTATAGACGCATGTCTCTTTTAATCATATCTATGTCTTTTATTATGATTTGATTTGATATGATTTGATCATTATTACGAAAGAAAAAGATACTAAATTAAGATTATAGTTATCATTGAGACATCCATTCAATTATTTATTACATAAATAAAATATTTTAAATTAATGATTTATATTTATTCATGTAAGAATAATAATGTTGAAATATGTAAGAAAAATTTAGTATCTATTAAGCATGTCTACCTATTCTTAAGTGCTATTTATTATTATCATTATAAAATAGATTAGAAGTTATATATTTTTTTGTTTATGAACTGATTTAAATGAAGAGTAGGAGTATAAGAGGTACTATCTGAGTATTGATACATGTCTGGCTCATTTTTATTTTTAATTATTCAATTAATGATAAAATAAAAGTATTTTTTTTTGTTTTCTTTAACTACTTACTTTTAAAAATTCTTCCATTAACATAATGTTGTTCATGGCAAACACTAAGTTTTATATACTTTGTCACACTTTTATCGTTAAATAATATATCGTCGACGTTGTTTAAAAGAGATTCAATTTTTTTTCTAATAAAAAATATTTAAATTTATTTTTAATATCACTTTAATTGCATAAGAAAAGATATATTTAAAATTCTAGGCACAAAATTTATATACATATATATATATACATAATTATTCATTGTTTTCTTTAAACGACTATTTGAATGATAAATTACTAGTAATTTGATCTTTGCTGTAATTGTTTATGTGAAGAAGCTATAAGTAAACATATGAAAATACTCAGTTATATGAAGACAATACATACGTCCGATTTCGAAGTGATGACGAAACCATTGATTCTGTAAATAAAGAAATTAGTTATATTGACAGAAGAACGATTTCTTATGTTTTTTTTTAATAATCTAAAATATATATGATATTTAGTATGTCATTGAATGAGTCAATCAACATTTCTTTTAATTAAAAGAAAATATTACCTATTCATTTCGAATATTTTTGATTATAATAAATTAATTAATAAATTGATATGTTATTTAAAAATACGAATGAATATAAATTATAAATTTTTATTTGAAAAAAAAAAATTTATTGAATGTCTAAAAAATTGAAAAAAAAAATCAAAAAAGAACTCTTTGTAATATTTTCATTATACGTACAATAGTATTTACGCTTTTCATTACGTCTTGAAAAGACAAATTGAATTATACCTTTCTTTTCTTTCCTTATAATAAGTTAAAAAAATAAAATGAAGATGAAATGCTAAAAGCTAATGTATATATCCCATCTGTCTTAAAGGTAAAATTTAAGATATATTAGATAATTCATTTTCTCTTTTGACCTGAACTCATTTTTCTCTACTGTTGAATTATATAGAATGATGAAGAAGAAATCTCGATAATGTATCTTTGAGGTATATAGCTGGAGACTGGATTCAAATCTTTATTTGACATTAAAGAAAAAGTAATGAAATACATTTTTCTAACTAGCGCTAAAGATGTTAGAACTGAGTGAGATATATATATGTGAATTTCATCATTGTTCATCATGCCTACGACCTTGGTCAATGTAAACATGGCTAGAAACGTAATAATTATTTAAGTCATAGAAAATTTTTAAATTTTCTTAGTAAAATAAAAAATTTTTCTTATAGTCTACTAAAAAGAGTATATTTTCCTTCCTCGCAATATTCCACAGCTTCTTTTTCTAGCAATAGATCTCTTGTATTATGTTTGATTCTAACTTTAATTAAACTTAGTAAAAATTATCTAAATATAGAGTTTGAAATAATTGTTTAACAATATTGAGAAGATTAAAATATCTTACTAGTCTATTAAAAATTTATTTCATCTTTAAAATTCATTTACTTAAAAATTATTGAATTTATAATGACTCATATAGATATTACTAATGGACACATATTATAGAATCATTTGATGTCTGTTTTTTTAAGAAACGGAAAAAACATAACTGTTATTTTTAAGATAGAATAAATCCTCCAAATAAAGTTTCCTTGATGGTAAATATTACCATAGAAAATGTTTCGATATGCAAGACAAATAAATTAAGCATATCTGCAAATGTTTCCTTTTATACTTTCTTGTTTACTATCATTATATATATATATATACATGCATAATATTCTTCATTTAGAGATTCATTCATGCTTCTATTAGTTGTAATCTCTTGAAAAAAAAAGAATGTTACCCATACAATTTTAGTCTTTATTATAATATGCTAATACAGTCACACATAATAACGATAATAATTCGTCTTCAATTTTTTTTTCGTTAGTCTACATTTATTTATGCATACATGTAGGAAACAAAAAAGAAATGAGATTGATTTTCTTTTAAGCTGCCTCTTTTTTTTTTGTCTATCCGTTCAACGACAAATTCTTCCTTTCTTTTGATAAAATAGAAAATGAATTTTCTTTGTTCCATTATCTTTTCCTATGCACGATGCAACCATTGTCTACTCATTAATAAAATTATCGTTTATGGTCAATATGTCCGCCTGTATTCAATTTAGTTTTTCTTTCTTATTCTAGAAATGCATGTCGCGATCAAGCAACTAACAATATACAAACAGAAATTATTCGACATCGTGCTTCACAATCTAGTGAACCAAGCGCAAGACGAGGAAGTATTGGAGTAAGTATTATAAAAAAAAAAGTAATAAGTGTTGAAGGTCAATTTGTGTGCAAACAGCTGTGACATCCATAACGATTCAATAAGAAAGAAAAAAAGAAAGAAAGGAAGATCTAAATGCATACAACTTGTTCTGTCTTTGATGCTCGAGAGCCGTCAATAACGAGAAGAGCTGTCGCTTTTGCGTTAGAAAAAAAAGCAATGAAGACATCGATCTAGACTTACCAACGATATTAGAGAAACAGAACAAATATAAAAAACACATAAAAAATTATTAGAAAAGGCAAGATAGAAAAATGAGAGGAGAATAGAAGAGCGGCTGACATTACAGGGCGGCGACTTGTAGACCTACACACGATCTATGTATGCATGTGTCAAACAAAAAATAGAAATCGCATAGCATATTGTTCAATCAGTAGACACCTCATTGATCTAGTGCGCATTGATTCTTTTCCTTTTTTTGTTCTTCTCTCTTTCCGCTTTCTTTTCCAAATCGAGAATAGAAACATAGACGTGTCTGTTTATCAATGCTGATTATTATTTATTGGCTTTCGTGTGATGAGCAGTAAGCAGTACCAGTAGAAACATCAACTTTCTCGAACGCATTATTTCTTCCGTCATCGCTTATTATTGTGTATATGTGCGAGTATGCGTATGCATCTTTTCTTATGTTGATGTTGTCCTATGTCAGTCAATAAATTTTCTTCGTTCTATTCCCTATCTTCTCTTTATCATCATCATCATCATCATCATCATCATCATCATCATCATCATCATCATCAGAATAAAGAGCTTCACCATCATCACTCGTTAGCAGCATTCCAAATATAAAGTAATAAATCGGTCTCGAGGAACATACTTCCGCTGCTTTTATATCTATTCTTATAATCAAGTGCTCTACGCCCATATTTAACAGACAGAAAGGAGAATGTGACAGACTTGTTAAGTAGCCTATACATCCAAAATATTATAGTGTAAATATATATATACATATTGCAGCAAGTAGTAGTATCAATTATAGTAAACCACAGGTATTTAATTAGAAAAGACAAAAAATTCGCAAGATAATCTTTCATATCTATTTTTCTAAGCATATACTTATTTAGTAAAATAACATGAAAAGAAATATTTATCTATTACATCATTCCGCTTGAGATATGTATTAATATATAGTCTGTGTTTTTTTCTCATCTAGTATTTTAGTAATAACTGCCATAGAAAGAATAGAATTATGATTGTTTAGTTAGAAGGAAAAAAAACTGTTGGTGAATTGTTGATATGAAGAAAGTAGACAAAGTACAAGAAATAAATGTATATCAATCGATCATCATATTGACGAGTGATGATATGTATATATTTTGTTTCGTGAGAAAAAAAAGATGCTCTTAGTTAGATCATTCATAATACTTTCATTTGATGCCTGAAGCTAAAAAGAAAATTCTCTAGTCATAAATATATATATTTTTTAATACATGCATATCAATCATTATGATCGGTTTAGTGGAATACGATGATGAATAAAGAAAAGAAAATAAAGTCAGGCACTCGATATACTCATACTCATATCAACCTTGAAAGAAAGAACATCACGGAAATTTAACATGTTCCGTTCCGGATTTGCGTGACATAGTGCATATACTAGCACCATCACTTGTCTTTCTTTTGCGTGTATATTCTTTATAAAAAGCAAGAAAGACAGCAGTATGCATGTTTCCCATCATTTGTCTGGATTGAGCTTTTCTATGTTTCTTTCTTTATATGTCTTTTACATTACTACAACGAAGAACGGAACAAGACAAAAAGTTGTTCTCTCGCCGTAATAATATTGTGAATAATTGTCATTCGTTGTCACGATGATGAACGCATCCTGTTAAATTGTAAGTGGTGGGTGTCCTAATCATTAGAAGTATTTTCTATGTAACACAGCAAGGTATCAAAATGCCTCTCTCTCGCTCTTGTTATATATGGCTCAACGCTCTTCACTTTTTTTTTGTAACAAGTAAGCTAGTATTACGTTGTCATCACTCACTCAATCGTAATGAGACGAGAGAAAAGGAAGAATAAAGAATAAGAGAAAGATTTAGAGTGCTCACATAGGGATTTTTTTTCTAAATCGCTTCATTTTTATGTCCTTCAGGCTTTCTAAACAACAGTTGTGCGTGTATACTAGCAAGCTGGCTAATAGTCAATTTTTTCTTTCGTTTCTTTGAGAGACGATTCTCATCTGATTAAGGGTTAAGCTAAATAGGAGTAAATCAATTTTTATCTTAGTGCATGTTCAGAACATTGACAGAATGAACGTGTGTCGATGATGATGATGACATGTCAGTTGTGTAATCAACTACATAGTTGGATTGATATGTATATTTCTTAGTTGATTGTATATACGATATATGAGCATTTGGATCGTTCTATTGCTTAAGAGAGAAAAAGAAGAAGAAGCCGAAGCAGAAGAAGAAGAATATAGATTTTCTTATTCACCTATTTCCATTCTTTCCTTAAATAAATGT
Source organism: Macrotrachela quadricornifera (assembly GCA_022393335.1). Taxonomy (NCBI): domain Eukaryota; kingdom Metazoa; phylum Rotifera; class Eurotatoria; order Philodinida; family Philodinidae; genus Macrotrachela; species Macrotrachela quadricornifera. The sequence continues at coordinate 17,471 of JAJEKB010000982.1, forward strand.
AGTAGTTGGAATAAGTTCTGAGATGGTAAGTGTGTTTTTATATTCACATAATGATTTGATTTTAATTGTTTTAATTTATTTATTCTAAAATTTCTTTTAGTATTATACACATAAATATACACGGAAACCTAGTATCCGTTGTGACGAACAGTTAAATACTTCATCATCAGCAAAACGATCTAGTGTTCCGATCTATGATCAGTCGTTAAAACCAACAGCTACTGTTATTTTATCATCTTCATCGATAGGATCATCATCAACGACACCAACCACTACTTATCATCATTATGTCACGTCGTCTTGTGATACATCAAATAATACAAATAATCAGCACGTATCTACTGATATAAAACCAGTTATACGTAAATCGTGTTCGGCTATTGGAATAAGTCGGGTAGGTTTTATTTTTATTTTTTTTCTTAATTTTTTCGAATGATAAGAGGCGCCATCTTAAGGAAAATAAGCATCAGTATATACATATGTCACAAGCAATTACAAGTCAATCAATTGTTGAAGTACACACACACACACTTGTTTATCTTACAATACATAACCTCTCATAATCGTTTTTACTCGTGTATATGTGATGGTACCGCAAGCATTTGTATACATAAATACATTTTTATAGAATATACAGGAAGTGATAAGATGAGCAAGATTAACGATCAACAATCGTACATATTGCAAAAGAACAAGTATCTTTTTTGTCGTTGCTTTAAGCGTTCGAACAATTATATATGTATATGATTGAATGACAGGTGAAATACTGTTCGAAGTTGATTGTATATGTACGACTTTTCTTCCAAGGACAATCAATTTTTCTATGTTTACACAACTCTTTCCAAAAGAAGTCATCAATATTTCATTAGTAGCTTGTTCACAGAGTGTTCTCTTCAGACTAATATCGATCGATTAAATAAATGTCGAGACTGTCAATCTATATAGAATAGATAACTAGACAAATATGAACGTAAATAAGGGCAATTCGTATACTGTTTATCGACACACGATTTGTATATCTATATGCATATGTATACAGTTTTGATGAATAAATGTTTATGAAATTCCATTCACCGTTGTTGCTAGTATGTGTTTAACACATAGATATATATATACAGAATAACGACATCAATTCGTCTAGGGACGAAAATCAATTTCCTGTGCGTGCATACAAGAAAGCAACCAAGTAGTTATACGTAAACTCGTTTACGCACACTCTCTGTGAACATGAAAAAACGCGACGATAGTAACAAAAAAAAAAGAAGAAAGTCATTTTGACACCCACTCTTTTTCTTTTTCTACTATTTTAATAGTTATCAAAATTCGATTTAGTAACGAAGTATATATTATAATTGCAACAAAGATATCACATTAAATATCACATTAAAATCGTCAAATAGCTTTGTAAGCAATCTAACAAGTATGAAGGTTTTTTCTTGTGCTTGACAGAGTCAGATCAGATTTCTTTAACAGAATCAACTGTCAGTTACAAAAATATATATATATATATATATATCCATCGACGACAGCATCAAGAGAATAAAATATAGCAAGGATTTAGTGTTTCTGTCGCCTCTATCTCATAGTCGTAGATAACATTAACGCAGTTGCATGCATGCGCTTTGTATCATCACCGACTATGTGTGCTCAGGCTAGCTTATGATTTTGTTAATGCAAATTGAATCTATCTGCTGCTTCTACTACTATAGCTACTGTTATTAGAATAGAAGAAACGACGAGTCGTTTTTGATGATGATGATGATGATGATGATGCGTATGAGCGATGTCTCGGCGGCCAGTCAGCCAGTTAGTCAGCAAACTTGAAGCAGAGAAGAGAAGAAAATGATGAAGAAGAAGACGACGAAAAAGAGAGAAAACATGCATTTCTCCTGTGTGCATTCTTTCTCTCTCTCTCTCTCTCTCTCGCTCGCTCGCAGTTAATGTTGCTGTTACTATGCTCACTCATTCTACCAGCTACCAGAAACAAATATCATAAATAGAACAGAAAATACCATGAGAGCGTACAGAACAAGAAAAGACTCTTGTTGTCATGTTAATGAAAAAGAATGCGAACACAACAAGGATGTCGTTCGTCGAGCCGAATAGAGAACAGTAGAACGTTGTTGAGTCAATTGACATGTTTGGACTGTGTGCACATCATTGCTGTCATCATTTTAAGATAAACTACCTGTCATTATTAGTGTTTTCTTTTCCTCTTTAACAATTCTTTCTATTCATCGTCAATCGCGTCGTTTGATCCTCTGCACGGTTCCACCACATATCTTATGTCGTCCAAATACAGTTCGTTATTCACTTGTTCTTAACGTGCATGATCAACGACAACGACGACGTAATACATCAAACCGTTATATCAAAGTGTCATCACCAGCACTTCGTAAATTTTGTTTACCCTGTATTACTGCACGAAATCAACGTCATAATCAACATTCTCGCCTGCAACCAAATAAAAACAAAACATCAAAAAATAATCAACGGCAAATTATCGCTAATTCCACTGCTGTTATTACCGCTGAGAACAACATTGACGAACCATCACATCAACTCGAAGTGGCTCCAAGGACATATGATCCAAAATCAACAACACCGGTGGTGCACAGTAGTGAATATTTACAGGAAAACGATGCTAATCATTCCTCTGAGCAACACCAACACTTTAAGACTTTGCATCAGAATGAAAAGATAGAAAGGAAAGATGATGAGATATTGGTAGAAACGGAAATAACACCGACAAAGGTAGTTACAGAATCCGTATTAGTGACTTTATCATCAACTGGAAATGAAATAAAGAGATCAAACGAAGATGATGTGGTAGGTACTTCTATAGATGCAGGTTCGATTAATTTGAGAGTAATAATAAAGATGATTATGTCATTTATCTTTTTCTTTATTCTTTTTTTCTTTTTTTTTTTTTATTCATCTATTTTTTTTCTAGTGTGATGATCAAACGCCGTTGTTAACATCGGAACTTGCCTCTACTATTAAATATTCATCGAACCGTAGTACTCGTAAATATTCGCTCAATGCTTTTTTACCCCTCGTACATTCTCCAAACTCACATCCGTTTTCTTCCTCATCGACAACAACAGCTGCCATTGGTAGTAATAGTGCCAGTGATGGCAACAAAAGTCGTAAGAGTATCGATTTAAAATCTCGTCGTCGAGTTTCTCTCTCATCTGCACTTCGTCGTAATTCATTTGCTAAACAATCACAACCATTTTATTCAACAATTGAGTCAAATAATACAAATAAAACGTCATCATCACCTATTACTTCTCTTTCAAATCATAAATATAATCAATTAGGTACAGCTGATTCGGATAGTAGTGATCGAATATCATTATTAAAACCTAAAACATCTATTTCAAAAAATCAATTACGAAAAAAATCTTCTAGTATAACACCGATAATATCATCATCTTATCAGAAAGATTTCATGCAAAAAATTGAACGTTTTCGCTTCATTGATGATAGTGCTTCAAGCACAACAACAGTGACGTCACCTGTTGAAAGTATTGATCGTATAAATGGTCATCAACCATGTAGTCATCTAATAACAAGTGCTATTGAACAATTTGATGATTACGTTCGTTCAAGATATCATAATAATGATGATATTAATTCTTATATTAATCGTTTAAATTCTGGTGTATTAACAAATGGTTCTTATTCAGATTTGAATATACTTAATAGTACCAATAATAATACAACTATACAACATTCACAAATTACTGAACAAGAAACAACATTTAAGCCGGTGAATAATATATTACAATCAGAAATAGTAAGTCTATTAGTTTTCTATTATATTCTTTTTTTTGTTATATGAATGTAAAATATTATATCCGAGACGTATTCATTTATTATTGCAATGAGTTTCGCTATAAATACATTAAAATTCTTTTTCTTTCTATTGAGAAAAAAAAATCTAATATTATTATTAAGATTATAAAATTGAATTAAATATATAGGATTAATATTTTTCATTTTCTTATAAAAGGGTGACTATCGTCAAACAATACGTAATTCAATACCTATTACAATTCCATCTCAACATTCAAAAAATGTCTATCCATCAGATAATTCTATCGCACGACCAACAACAATAACAACAAATGGATATTCATATTCAATGGATTTTCAATCAATAAATAATAATATTAAACATGAACTTCTTCGACCTGTTGCTCTTACAAATACTAGAACTATTTATGAAACATCATCATCATCTATTGCTACTTTAACATCAGTACGTAGTTCAACTAGTCTTGAATTTGATGATGATAGTAAACCATCCGGTGTTCTTGTTGATGATGATTTTCTTCCAATGTCATCACCTGTTGATGAACATTTTTGGGATACGACTTTATCAACAAATCATCAGAAATTTCATAATAATCAAAATGAATGTTTTCCAAATGTTGGTTCATCACCTGATATTGAAATAAAACATTTTGATTTAAATCAAATAAATACATTATCATCATCAATTGATCAAACATTATCAGAAACATCATGTGATGAAGATAATGATGATGATAATACAACATTAAATCAACAAAAATTTTCTATACATGAATATAAATTAAAAGAATTACAAAAACCAATTGTTATTCATCGATCAATATTTAATCCGTCCATTCATCCAACAGAAACAACTTATCATAATAATGATTTAATTTCAATTTCAATTAAAAATCTTTGTATGTATTTATATAATTAATAATAAAAAAAATTTTTTATTTTCTCATCTTTTTTTTATTTTTAGCTCTTGAACAAACAAATGATGAATCATTATTAGAAAAATTTGCTTCAGCAAATATTGAATCAGTACAAATTCCAATACGTTCTCCACCTTTACGTACATGCAATACAACTAACGATATTATTTTATCATCACAACAATATCCTCAAACAATTTATGAAGAAGATGATACACAAGAAAGTTCTACAAATGATAATATATCAGATGAAAGTGCTGATAATGGTGAAATTGATCTTGTACATGAATTTGAATTATCACAAAAACAAGAACAAATTAAAAATAATAATACTAATAATCTATGGAGTACAAATGATCGTGATATATTTATATTACAAGAAGATGATCTTCTATCAGCACTTGTTACAACATCAACATCAACACCAACACAACAAATAAATCGACCACCACCACCATCAATTATGAAAATAACACATAATAAATCAGTTGATAGTATTGATGAACAACAAACAACGACAACAACAAATTCTCTTAAACCTAAAGTACGATTTAATCTTGATCCACAATATGAACGTGAACGAGAATGGAATAAAGTTAATAAATTACTTGGAAATAGTGTTGAATGGACTGATGAATTTGAAGTGTAACATACTTGATGTCTCTAATTAAATTAAAACAGCTTAAAAAGAAAAAGATATCAGTCAGATTATATCATTTTCTTTTTTCTTTTGGAGCTTATTATGTATGTTGTACAGCTCTCTTTTTCTCTTATATCTATTTTTATTTCGCTCTTTAATTAGTTGTTTATTAGACTATTGCCAGATATATAAATGTTTTTTTTTTAAGAATGATAGAATGTTTGAAATTTTTTATCTGTTGGTTTAAGAATTGTTTGATCTTTGAGATTAACTAACCAACCAGGTTCAAGACCATAAAATATTTGTCTAGGATCTTTTCGTAAATGAAATAATTGAGATAATTTTGATGAATCTGGTAATTTATAACCATATTTTTGTGCTAAACGTTGACGTTCTTCACGTATTAAATCAGGATTTGCTAAATAACCACGTTGTTTTGGATCAGTATAGTATTCAATTGCATTTATTGGTGGTGTATCACAACGTGGAATTGGTTCTCCACGTTCAAAAAATTTTTTTGCATCAATTAAAGCTGATAAAGATATCGGATCGAAATAACGTGTTGTTAAAGCACCACCACATCGTTCAATAGCTGCTATAGCTAATTCACTTGATACCCATTGAATTTCAAGATTAATTGGAGTAGAAAATAAATCAGCACCCTACATGACAAAAAAGATTTTTTTTTGCATTAAGATGATTCTATAGATATAAGCATTATTGGAAATGTTTATTTATAAACTACTAAGAAAATTTTAATGTTATAAAAGTTATCTTTGGATATTCTGTTTTTTTCTTTAAAGATTTTTTTTATCTGTTTAATGAAGCAGATAAAGAAGGACTCATTTATGCAAAAAGATTATTAATATTAACAGATAGATGATAATAAATTGCACTAAGTGTTTTTACTATTTCCGACCATTTCCGATGTAGGAAATGTATTTATTTTTATTTTAAAAGATAGAAAATTACAAACTTTACGAGACTAACTACGTTATTTTTCAAATACATTCTTCTTGTCGACGTATAATTAACAAGATTTATATCTACTCAACCATTCAACTGAAACAGTGAAAAAAAACGAAGAAAATTTTTAGATAATGCTCCAGCAGAAATTTAAACTAAGCTATAAAATTCTTCATAAAATTTTGCATATTTAATTGTAGGTTTCAAAATTCTAAAGGAAATATTTGAGAGAAATAATTTCGAAGGAAATTATGTATAAACAACGAAAAAATTCTTTTCTGATAAACCTATACCACAGTTCTTTTTTTTAATTTGAAAACAACTGAAGTGTTTTTACTATTCAATCTAACAATTATACTATTTTATTTAGGATTAAATTTCACATCTACTGAGATAATAATAAACTTTTCAAAATGTATCACAAATTAACCGGGGAGGAGTATTAGTTTCAAGGCTTCTACTTCTAAGCAACAGTATCAGAAAGTCATGGAAATATAGATCACGCAATTCTATTTATTAATGTTAAATAATGTTTTTCCAAGCATTAATCTTGATAAGTAAATGTTTGCACTAGCTTAATTGATAATTGGTAGCAGGAAAATAGAAAGTTGTAGTTAAGTCATTCTGAACATGCAAATTCTTTTAATGAGACGCTGATAATAGAAGTCTATTTAAAACATAAAGTAAATTGTCTTTTAATGTTTATAATTCTCTATTTTATAAAATAAAAATGAATATATTACTAAAACAGGAAATGAACAAAAAAGAAACGTAATAACATTTAGTGTAATGTACTATAATTTATTGGTTAGAATAGAAAGAAGCCTTTTTTTTCTTACTTCATCAGTCAATTGTAAACCGAATTGTCTTTCATCCGGTTGAATAGAAAACAATTTTGTATTACAAAGTGCAGGTAGATCAATTGGTTTTTCTGGATTAATTCTACGTAGATCAATTAAACGTTGAAGAGTACGTAAAGATATTGGTAAATATTGTCTTGCTTCTCTAAATATATGTAAAACAATATTATTGAAATAATTAAATATATAAAATATACTCGACTCCTTCATAATAAGGTTCTTTTGGTACAGTTAATATCCATGGTAAACGTCCTTCAGCTTGAATTGGATCTATACCATATGGTGGTAATGAATTTCTTGATATTGGTCCTTTTCTACTCATAGAAGCTTGAATTTTATTTTCATCAGGCTAAAAAATTTACATGTAAAATAAAAAATAATTTAAGTGAAAAAATAAATTTTTACATGTTCTTTTTTCCATTTATCTGTTTTTTCCAAAGGCATAGGTAAATTTTTTAAAGTAACTCGTTGCATATGTCTTAAATATTGAAGACCTCGTTCAATAGGCATTTTTAATCTGAAAACATACATTAATTTAAGTTTATATTGTTCAAGTTATAATTAAAATATGAAAAAAAAACAACTGATCACAAAAATACAAATTAAAAACAAAAGAATATATTTAAAGAAAAAACAATTTATGTATCACTTGATGATTCAGATGATGGACTTATTGATAAACGATTTTCATCATCACTTTTCTTATCATTTTCAGAAACAATAACAATACTATCACCATCTTCTTTCGTATCGTCATTACTTATTTTTGTATTTGTTTCAACTGTTATTGGTGATGAACGAGCTTTAGAATTCTATTAAAAAATTAATTGAAAATTAATAAAATTCATTTTTGTTTAAATATACTTTTGCTGCTTCTAATTGCCATGATGGAATTGAAGGTGGTATTCGTGGAATTGGTGGAAATTGAGAACGACTTAATGATAATTCTTTTAATACTTGAATTTCTCGTTTAATATCTTCTAAAGATCTATTAGTAGTTGTTGAGTGTGTAGTTAAATGTAATTGATCAACTGCTTGTTCAAGTTTACCAACACTTGTTTGCATATCTTGTACCGTTTTTTGAAGATTTTTTATTGTTTCATTTAAATCATTAGTTTTGATTGATTGTTTCTATTGTAGAAATTATATAAAAATTTGTTTGTTTTTTTAATGAAAAAAAAGTTATTTTTTCTTTCATACTGATTGAAACCAACGTTTAATTATTTTATATGCATATGCTATAAGTCCAGCTAAGATTAAATCGGATAATATTCGACGAAGAAATGATGGTTGATTATTACGAACAATTTCGTTAGTTGTTTCTATAATACAAAAAAAATCGAGAATAAATTTTAGATTTGATTTCTTAAAGAAAAAATGATTATCTAACCTTTTTGTGGTATGATTTTAAATGCATAATCAATTTCACTATCAGTAAGTCCTAGAAAAAAAAAAGTAAAAGAATTTATTAATAATTTGATATATACTACAGATCAATATATATACCTTTTTTTTGCAAAAATTCACGTTTTTTTTCTATTGATTCACCAGCAACTTTTGGATTCTTTAAAAAACTGATCGCTGTATCAACCTAAAACATATCAGGCTTTATTATATTGAACTTTAGTTTAAATTCATTTAAATGATAACTTAAGTCTATTTAAAATTATTTCTCATCAATATGGAATAAGTTAACATTCGAAATTATTACAGGTTGACAAAGATTATTCCTATATCATATTGACTAAAATTTATGCAGCAATCTTTTCTCTTTATAAAGCTTGAGAGAGATTAACGACAATGGTAATTACTAATTAGTGGCGTAACCATCGGGGGGGGGGGGGGGGGAGGGGGGGGGGGGGGGGCAGCGCCCCCTCTGAGAGCGGGTCCCCCCCCCCCCCCCCCCGTGCCCCTCTGTAAAAATTTCCGGATTACGCCACTAGTGACACGAAAGGAAAAAGTTAATGAAAAAGAATGTATCTTTAAATCATTGTCGCTCGTGCGGAAAATAACGGTTCCGTAATAAACTGATGGTTCTTGAAGCCGGATTTCAACCAAAATGTTTTAGATTATTTCCATTATATGTAAATGGAAACCGTTTAGTTATTATTGAAACATTCTAGTGACTTTGATTGTTAATCAATTACAAGGATCATGCCAAAATTTATCTTTCCGATCAATTGAGGGCGATATCGACAGTCGAAATAGTCAACATATTCTTATCTTAAACTTTTTTGTCTATTCATAATTAGTACAATCATCACATTCGATCAATTACTGTTCTTACAGTTCAAATCATTCTATCTAACAGTAACACAGCGCTAGCTTTTCATTTTCTTTTTTGATTCAAAATATCATTCAATCATCGTCCGATTCACGAGTCTAAAATAATTTCTTTTCAATGAAAAATTATCAGATAGAAGTAAAAATTGTCATGATAAACTGATAAATATCCGGTGGATTCTGATTTCTTTAAAACAATTATTAATATATCTGCAGAAAATCTCGAAATTTTGTATAATTTTAATTCATATATCGATATTAGATTAATTCAATCTATTCGCGTATGCATTATTCTCTTTCATACCAAGTCCGATCGAATATCATTCGTTGCTACTTTTTGATCTGTCATATTCATTTTTTTTTATCTGAAATATTAAAAAAACAAACAAAATGAGAATATATTTATCACAAGTCCAAATCATCGTCTTCATCTTCATCAATATCATCCTCTTTATCATATGAATAATGAATTGTACAACCATCATCAGATACTTGTGTACTAAAAAAATATGATAAAACAATGTTTCTTTTTTTCAATATTCACATAAAATCTTACTGTTGTTTTGTATATGGTAAAACAAGATTATTTTTTGCCCTAAGTTCATCATCTTTAAGACGAAGATTAAATGTTAAATTAGCAGTAATATCCGTCTAAAATTTAATTAAAATTTTTATTTAAATGAAAATAATTTCTATAAATTTACTGTGGAAGATTTATCTGCATTAGATGCACTTTTTAATTTTCGATTACTTAATTTTTCTTCATGTAAATTAATTACATTTAATTGTGTATCAATTGAAAATGTTAAAGACTAATAAATAATAAATAAAAATATTTGTAAAATTTCTTTTTTTAATTCTATAACAAACAGATTTAATTGTATCCACATTTGTTCGTGATCGTTGTTCAATTTTAGCTTCAATTGCTTCACTTTTTATAAGACTTTTAACTCGTACGGTAATATATGAAATCGAAATAAGATTTTTAAGAATTGAATTATCGTCTATACAATCATGTGGTATTACGACCATGATCATATTCGATTCTAAATTGAAAAAAAAACAAAGCGTTATTTATTTCAAATACATATATTTTAGTATCTTACTACTCCATCTATATAATAAACGAGCTAAATTTCCTTCGGATGTTCGTAATAATAACCAAGGAAAAGATTCAATTATAATTAAACCTTTTTCATCTGTAATTTTCAAACATTCTTCTATCGGTTTTGTTGAATGAATATCATCAAATATATCGATAAGATTTATTCTATATAATAAAATATAATTAGAAAAAAAAATATTTATGTAAAATGTTTAACTTTGATTTTAATTCATCAAGTTTTGAAAATACATGAGAATAAAACCAATTCGTTTCATCATGTTCAGTTAAAAGAATATCAATTTTTGAAAATCTATGTAAAATTCGATTATAATAATTGAATAACAAAAAAACACAAATAAATCTTACTTATTAAATGTTTCACAAGCATAAGCACAAGCAAATTGAAAACCTAATGATGAATTTGATGGATTTTCATCTAGAAAAAATAAATAAATCATAAAAATCTAATAAATTAATTAATAACCTACCAATAACTAAAATCAATCCAGGTTTTAATTGATTATTTAAACGAGATGAAAGCATAATTTATTTTCGTTAGAAATAAGATAAGATTTCTGAAAATTCTACAATATTAAAAATTAGATCATGTATATTTCTATTGGAATTTAATCTATCCAATAAAATATAAATTAGTGTCTCCATCTGTTATAATAAAAAAAAAAGAATTCAATGCAATCATTCGTTATCAATTGAAGAATAAAAAAAACGGATTTAGAAAAATTGTTTGTTTATTCTTTTTACATAAGGAATTATTTATTGTTTGTTTTATATGATTTTATTTTGATTAGATCATCATTTTTAATAATTATTCTTATTTTTAGAAAGATATTTTAAAATGACAAATCGAGGAAAATCTTCAAACAATCGACAAGCAAAACCTACTACTACTACTAATAATAATAATAATAACAATAATAATAATCAGTAAGATATTATAAGCAATAAAAATTCAATTAATAAATTATATTTTTATTAATTTTTAGAGCCCAAAATGATGACAATTGTTCAGTTATTTGTTACAAAGATTCCGATGTAAATAGACTATTTCAATTAGAAACTTATTCATTTGTTTTTTTGTTTTTTTTTAGCATGGTCATGTTGGTGTTGTACGTATTCGTCAACAACCGATATGTTCAGCATGTAATTTAATGCGTGGAACATTATCATTATATTACAAACATATATTAGAAAATAGCCATCGTGAAAATGTTAAAAAATTATGCGATGAAAATCGTTTTGTACCATCTGTTTACGATAAAGCCATTCATTTAGCTTTTCATAATAATGTAAGTTTTATATAAATTTTTTAAGTTAGTTTATTTCATATGTATGATCTCATTTTAACTTAAGGAAATGTAAAGAGTATACGAATATCGTATAGATTGTTGTTGTTAGCTACTAGATAACCATAAAAATCGTATGATTTATTCTTTTCCTTTCCCAATATACAAACAAAAGTCTATATAATACATACGACCTCGATCGACGAAGAAAAATACACAGATGTTTAATCTATTAGTTGTGAAAGACTTATAAATCAGATAGATCAAAACAAAGTCTTTTAACATTCAGTAAATACGTAAAATCTTTTGAGTAAACTGTTAATAATAATCATTTTTTTGTTCTCAAATTTTTGTATTAAATTAAATTTTATTTATTTATTTATTTTGTTTAGTTTTCTTATCAAAGTGATAAATTTCATTTTCGTTACAAACATACAAATGAAGAATCTGATTCTTCATCACAACAAATTAACTCGTCTAATATTAATAATGAATCTACAATAGAAAAAATGGAAATTAATAATAATCAATCAAAAATAACATCAACCAATACACGTAAACGACGAAATTTACAAGTAACACTTGTCTTTCAAGATAAAACATATTCACAAATTGGTACAGCTTCTGCACAAATTCGTGAACAACTTCTTAAAGATATGATTATGGATCGAGCTAATGATATCGCAGCATTACCTATGGAAATATACTATAATAAGAGTAAGCGTCTGTGAAAAAAAAATTTCCATTTTCTCAAAAATACGAATAAGTATAATAGTTAATTTGTATTGAGTCAAGTTATTTTGCTATATTAATGAGCCATTTCGTTGCTCAGATAAAAAGAGATTTATATAATCTATAATGAATGTTTTCTTTACTTAATATATATTTTTTTTTCTTCACTACTGTTACAATATATATTATATATGTATTCAGTATGTATATATTTAATTTTATAGAGAAAATTGCGCCCGATAACATTCATCACAATGCTCAAAAGAGCTCTGTTGTTTTAACTATGGCCAAAGATCAGTCACAGGTCACATTAAAGAAACAGCAGCAGCATGAACCGTTTGAAAACGGTAATATGTCTTCTGCTGAGAATAACAGAGAAGACAACGGTGTGGAACAGAATACTACTATTACCACACATGAGATATCGACGGCAGAAAATATCGATGTTGATGAACAGCCGTCATTTGTCGATGACGTTATGAATGTTTGCAAGGTAATTATGCGAAATTTCATTTTCGTTTTAAATTCATATTCGAATAAAGAGAAATAAGATCCTTCGTATATTATTTTCTTAGAAAATTTTTTTGTATTTTATATAAAAGGATACTATGTTTCATATGATTTTTTAATAATATATACATAAAAATTAATTTTCATATTTTTTAGGATGTTTTAAATAATATTATTCTTGATATATATTCAAAATGTGATGAATTAAAACGTGAACAACAATTTCTATCTGGTATTGCTCGACGAAGTTTTAAGAAAAAAAATACATACTTTTGTGATATATGTTCAATTTTTTTAACATCAGAAAAATATTGTATACAAGTAAATATTTAATAATTGAAATAAAATTATATTAATTTACTTTTTTGTTTGTAGCACCTCAATGGATCAGATCATTTAGAGAAAATTCGTCATTATCAAAAAAACTTTTTACCATGGCGTAAAGCTATCCAAGAAGTCTGTGTTTTTATTTATATTTTAAGTTTATTACATTGTATTAGTTTATTTTTTTTTTAAATTTCTAGTCGTTAATTACTGGTAAACCAATGAAAGAAATAATGGGTAATAATGCTTATGATAATTATAAAGAAACTATGGCATTTTATCTTGCACCAAATAGTCTTTCAAATCGCGGGCGTTTTTGTTGTGCATATTGTGAACTTGTTATTAGCGATCAATGGTCATTAGAGAAAGTAAAATTTATTTTATTTATTTTTTTTATTGAAAAAAAACGAAAAGCATAATTTATTTTAGCATTTACATACTGTTGAACATAAAGATAAACAAATATCTTCCGATCATAAAGAACTTGTTGTTGTAAGTTATTTAATTTTTTATTATGATTTATTTTCATAGTTTATTTTTTCTTCGTCTAGCGTTTTGCTAATGTTGTTATTCTTCCTCCTATATTTAAATATAATGGTATAACACAATTGTCAGAAATTCCAGATGATATTAAAACTCGTTATCAATGGCGTTGTGTAACACGCGCACAACTTGATGATGATACAATGCAATTTATTCAAAATTATCCATTTGATACATATGAAGGTGCTACTCGTATTGTAAATACTAAGCCGGCACGAAAACAAAAATCATTCGCTGCAAAATCTTCAATACAAAAACCAAAAAATGGGAATATTACAGCGAGAAATCAACAAGGAAAACGTAGTGGATTTAATCGTACACGAGGAGGACAATTTCAAACACCAGTTGCTTATCGAGGTAAATTTTTTATTTTATATATAATCTGTAATTATTTTTATATTATTTTTCTAGGAGCAGCAGTTAAAAGACCTTTTCCAGCTACAGCTCCACCTAGTAAACGATTTCGTACAGATCTTAATAAATCATTTCCAGGTACAAATCGTGATTCAGGACCAATGAGAAATTATGCAATGGATCAATATAGTTATGGTCAATCAGCACCATATAATAATGGAAATGATTCTTGGCCATCTCGTTATCCTGTTGAACAACAAAGACAAGGATATTTTGAACGATCAAATTTTGATTTACAATCACCGGTAGCAAATAATAATGGATATTATGGTGGTAGGCCTTCACATCATATGCCACGAGGGAATGATTATAATCATGAACGACAACCACGATTTAATAATGGTAATGGAGGATATGATAATCAACAATCAAATTATGATCCAAGTTTTATGCGTAGTGTTGCACAGGTTTGTTGACCTATAATCTCTTGAATTTTTAGATAATTTAATAAAATCTGTATTATTTGTTATTCTTTAGCCTGTAGTGGAATATCATCCAGAACAAAATTTATCGTCATTAGTAGGTCCACATCATCGTCCGTATCATCGACCTAATCTAGGACCAACCAATGATCATATTCATAATGTAACTAATAATCATCAACGTCCTCCACAACAGCAACCATCAGTACAGCTAATGGATCAAGTATATCATCGTCAGAATCAACATTCATTTAGTAATTTTGGAACTAATAATGGTAACAATATGAATCCATCCTTTTATTCATCTTCTGATAATCAACAACAAAATCAAATGGGAACAAATGGTCCACCTATACGTTCATATGCAGATTATCGAGCATCATCAGGTTTACCTACTGGTAATACTCATTCATCTATATATCCACCAGTAACAAATATACAAAATCCAATTGTTTCACAGCCACGTACATTCGATGAATTTGGTCTTACATCATTAGCACATGGTTCATCCAATTCTTATGGACGATCAAGTGGACCGTCATTTAGTAATGAAGAAACACGTTATAGTAATTTTAATCGCCAAAATCAAATAGAACAATCACCTCAAACATCATGGCGTGGATCGTCACGAGGTGGAAATAATGTTCGGGGTCGTGGTAGTGGTGGTGGTAGTGGTCGTTTTCAATCAATGAACAAACAACCTAGTTCAACATTTTCATATAGTAGTAGTAATAATAATGTTAATAATTCATCAATACGAGGACGAGGTGCTGGTCGAAATGCCCGAAATTTTGGTAGCCGACGTTAATTAATGATATAAAAATCTCCTAAAGACATACTGATTCTTTTTGTGGATCGTTGAGATATTCTATTATTATTATTGTTGTTGTTATTGATATTCTTGTTCATTTTATTATAAAGTATTGCTTGTGTGCGTGTGTGTGTGTACTTATCTTGCAACTTCTTACATTTTTCAAAATAGTTACCATTTTTTTTCTTTTCTTTTTTCGAAAACATTGACGTTATATCTTAGATAAACAAAAATTTCCTTACCAGAAAAGCAGATCTATTTCAATTTTATAGATTACGAAAGTTGGATGGCATCACGTCCTTTAACAGCTGTGAGACGTGATAGTACTACTGTTCATCCATTTCCAAATCCATCAATGGTTGCCATTGTTCTCGGTGCTCAATGGGGTGATGAAGTAAGTCAAAATAAATATCATATAAATTTTTCTTTACAAATAGTTTTGTTAGGGTAAAGGCAAACTCGTTGATTTATTGGCATCCGAAGCTGATATAGTTTGTCGATGTCAAGTAAATTCAATTTTTTTTTAAAGATTTTTTTTTAATGTAAATAATAATAGGGAGGTAACAATGCTGGCCACAGTGTTGTAGTAAATGGAGTTGAGTATGATTTTCATATGTTACCTTCAGGTTTTCATCTCCAAAATTGTGTGAATATTATTGGTAAAGAAATAACTTAAATAATAAGAAAAATACATTTATATTTTGTAGGTAATGGTTGTGTAGTGAATTTACCTGAATTAGTAGAAGAAATTCAAAAAAACGAATCTCATGGTGTAACAAATTGGTCACAACGTTTATTTATTTCTGATCGAGCACATTTAGGTATATAAATTGGAGAATGATGGTTGTTTTTGTTTTGGATAATTATTTTTAGTTTTTGATTTTCATAAACAAACTGATGGATTAATCGAACGAGGACGTGGCAAGGGTAGGTAAGTAAAAATAATTTCTAAATCTAATTAGTTTTATTTTATAATAATAAACAATAAATTTTTAGTCTTGGTACAACTAAAAAAGGCATTGGACCAACATATTCATCTAAAGTAAAATAATGTTTATATTCATAATAAATTTCAATAAATTTCAATATTAGGCTACACGAAATGGTATTCGTATGATTGATTTAATGGGTGATTTCTCAATTTTTGCTGAAAAGTTAGTCTTTTATTAGAAAATTTTTTTATAAATATATATATGTATCTATAATAGATTACGAAATCTTTTTAATTATTATAAATTAACATTTCCTGATTTGGAAGGTGATATCGAAAAAACAATTGAACAATTCAAACAGCTTGCAGAATATTTTCGTCCTATGACAATTGATACAATAGCGTATTTAAACCAAGCTATTGTTGATGGTTCAAAACATATTCTTGTTGAAGGTGCTAATGCTACAATGCTTGATATTGATTTTGGTATATTTATCAATTATTTATTAACTTACAATCAGTTAACTATTTTATTTTTAGGCACATATCCTTATGTAACTTCATCGAATTGTAGTATTGGTGGCGTATGTACGGGACTTGGTTTACCACCAAAATATATTGGAGATATTTTTGGTGTAGTTAAAGCATATACAACACGTGTTGGTGATGGTGTATTTCCGACAGAACTTAAAAATGTAGAATAAAATATTGATTGAATTTATATAAAATTATTTAATATATGTAGGAAATTGGTGAACATTTACAAACTCGTGGTCGTGAATGGGGTGTTACAACAGGTCGAAAACGTCGTTGTGGTTGGCTTGATCTTGTTTTACTTAAATATACAAATATGATAAATGGTTTTACAGCTTTATGTTTAACAAAACTTGATACACTTGATGAATTAGCAGAAATTAAAGTTGCAACAACATATAAACGAAATGGTGTTGAATTACCAAATTTTCCTGGTAGGAAAATTTAAATCAAAATTTTGATTATATTTTTATTTTTTCTTTCTCTCTTATCCAATAGCATCAGTTGATACAATGCATGATATTGAAGTTGAATATGTTACTTTTCCTGGCTGGCGAGGACGTTCAACATCCGAATGTCGTACATTTAATTCATTGCCGCATAATGCAAGACTTTATGTGCAATTTATTGAGCAATATCTTGGTGTACCTGGTTTGTATATTTTTTTCTTTTATAATTTTAAGGAAATTGTTTCATTTTTATAGTGAAATGGATTGGTGTTGGCAAAGATCGTATGGCAATGATTCGTGTTTTTTAAGAATCTCAAATTTTTTTTCATACGAATGATAAAAATAGTGAAGAATATCAAAATGAACAAAATATATATGGCTGATAATTGAATTTTAATTTTTTCTTTAAGTTTGTGAACCTATTTTTCTCACATATAGACAAATAATATATTTAGATATTTTTCTTGTCACACGATTTGCTGTGGTTTGTCTCTCGGTCCTGAATGTTTTCTTTTATTTTCATGAAGTCATTTGATTTTTTTCTTATTTAAATACACGAATGCACTTTATTGTATTTGATGAGTGAAAGAAAAGTTTCGATGATATGTCTTGAAAAATATATTTTATTCTTGTACTTTTTTCCCTTCATACTACTGAAACAGATTGAAAGTGAAATAGATAGAAAGATTCTTGTCAAAGATTTTATCTGATTGTATATGTCTGCGTCTGCAGATATAAGAAAAATGAATTTACTCAAATGGTAATGAAACAGAAAGTGTTATGAAAATGAGAAGAACATAATAATGAATTAACGTGTAATGGAATAATGAGAATTGTCTTAGATAAATAAAGAGTATTGAAAAAATAGATTTCTTTTTCTCTAACTAAAATGGATCGCGTTCATCATATTTCATCTGATGAAAATAGATATCTTGATCAATCATTGGGAATCTGTGTTATTATTAACAGTATAATCGATACAATACACACATTCAAATTTTTTCTCTTTATTATGACTATCTTTTAATAAGATTAGAATACATTCATCTCACCAAAAAATTTTTAAAAAAATACATAATAGATTGATATCGATCTGATAGCATGAACGACATTTAAATATATCTCTTTACTTGGCAAATTCACAACAAAAAGTAAATGTATATTTGACAAAACATCTTATACAATTATTTCGAGACATGCTACTATATAAAGATCAATATATTAATACGAAGAAATGATGGAAAAATATCATATGTAAAAATAAATATTTGACAGCAAAGAACAAACTAAAATAATACAATAACTTTCGTCTTTTTTTAATGTATAATGAGCAGGTTTATGAATTTATCAAGAGATAGATGACAAGCTATTCGAAATACTTAAATTTATCTTCATAAGTTTTGATTTGATTTTAATATTTTATTAGCACTATTTTGTTATTGTAAAAGGTATCGATTTGATTCATAAGCAAACAGATAATGTATTAGTATTTGTTATTAGACTAGCAGATGTACTTGTTCTGACACTGACTTTCTTTCAATACTTCTTGCCTGATTTCATGAATCTTAAATTATGGCTTTTCCTATGTATTCTATAATACGCTCATATTAAGAATGTAGTTCGACAAGAACACATATCATAATGATAGCTATTTTTGCTATATGTATGCGTACTCTTTTGTTTGTTCACTAATATTTCTATTGTCACTTCAACATTATGCTCATCAACATGAATTCGATTAATTTAATTGCGTTAATAAAGTAAATAGTGCACGGGCGATCTGCAAAATAATAACTATTTTGACGATAATACGTGCTCATTTCATATAAAATGAAAAAAAGTTTGTACTTTATGAAAGTGAAAAATAATCTCGATTATGATATTAGATTTCTATAGGTCATACATGGAACTTTCAAAATGAGTTTATGAATAAATTATAGTTGACTATGATAATCAGAAATATAATATTTCTTTTTGTCTTAAAATAGGTAAAATTACTTTATTCTAAAATTATTGCCGTAATAAGATAGAAGACTAACAGAAATATTGTCTCGTCTTAAACCAACTTAACATGTTTAGAAATGAGGTGAAGTCGTGTTGTTTGTCTTCTTCCTATTCTTGTATTGATTAATGTATTTGATACCGTTAATGAAAACCGGTTCAGAGCTGTACAGTATTTCATAGTCAATGCTCAGTATGATTATTTATCTGAATTCCTTGGTTTTATTCAAAAGCAAAACGTTAACACCATGCTCGATTACTTTTTTTCCATATTCATCTTTTGTTTTTATATCAATTGATCAATAGTTATGATTTTATTTATTAGAGATTATTATCCATCATGTTTTGTATTCAAAGTAAGTTGTGAACTACTAATTGATTTTGACAGATTTTTTTATGAGTATTCTTTGATCCATCATAAAATGAAGTTACAACGTATGAGTAAACGTCCTCCCACCAGAATAATATAACGCATAGTCTTCCATTATCCTCTAGTGAATTGAACTTTTTTTCTGACGTTCTATCGTGAACAGCCTTCTTTTTATGGTTTTTTCGAAAGATTCCTTTTATAGTGATGCTCATACTTTTGGCATTTTTTCTGCTTGGTTTATTAATTTTAAGCATTAGATGTGGTTTATTCATCGATCTGGCTATCTTCCACCATGAATAAATGAGAAAAATGAAAAAAATAATAAAACATAGAAAAATAAAAGTAAAATAAAATAACTCTATCTTTGATATATCTATTATTTCCATATTTCTGAGATGTGAAGACAAGGGTGGCGTTCTAGTTGAGGGGTGAGAGAGGGAGAAAATGATCTATTTGCTAAACATATGAAATCCGTCATAGTATATTGCATTACATACACTGACTGTGGACATTCATATATTTTGCAAAACAGAATGTCAAGCTGCTCTAATATTATATGAACATCGTGTGCCATCAACAACATTCAAAGAACACCATGTAAGTGATGATCCTATTATTTCCAACATTCCAGAACTGAGAAAATCATCAGCAATAACAATAACAACAATAGAGAATGATAATGATAATAAGACTTACAAGTCATCTATTACTCAATATGAACATAAAATGGATCATCATATGAACTGGAGTAATTTTCGGGTAATAGGTCAGGAAAGACAATATTATCGATTGTTAATCAAGGAATCATTAACGATCAAGGCTTATGAGCTAAAACCCAACAAAACCACTCATTCGATACCACTATTGGTTTTGTTTTCTATTTTCTCTGTATCTTCTTTTTCTTTTTGTCGTTTCTCATTATTTGATATACAATTTTTAAAATCTTAATAAAACTTGATAACGATGACACAGATCATTGAAACGTCGAATAATTGTGTTTTATTAAAAACTTCGAAAAATATTTCACAAAGCCACTGTTATAGTTTCATTTATTATGAAGATATTACTCTTGAAAATTAATGATGTTTAGACATGTATTTAAACATATGATAATAGGCACATACATATACAACTCGCAACTCACATAAACGAATAATTATCTGTCACTCATACTTTCAGTCTAATAACAATTCATTCAATTAACGAGTACTACATAAAGTATATTAGCTACTGAAAAACAATAGTTATGAAGATGATCAATCAAGGGAAACATAGAAAGAAGGAGAGAATCTAATGACAGAGGCACGTAAAAAGATGACACAAGAAGACAAAGATACAAGGTGACGGCACATTGCACAGTCGTCGAGAAGTTTTAAGTAAATTAGTGTTTTCAAATAATAACAATTAATTTATTTTTATTTTTATAGAATAAATTTAGACATATATTCAACAACTTATAGACAGCGCAACTAAAATGAAGAGATCATTATATTTAAAATAATCTCTTAAATTTTTTATTTAAATTTGAACAAAATAGTTACTTTTATTACAAGCAAATAAATAATCGTATTTTCAATATACGAAAGCAATAAGATATCTTAGATTTTTTAATAAATTTGTTTGAGCTACAATGAAATTCATTTCAAAGTAGCTTTATAAAATCATTGATATCAATTGAATATGGGTCTATGAGAGATAAGAGAAACAAAAGAATACTGAGGAAATATAGGTAGTAATTCATTAATATTTAATGTTTTTAAACTTTGACAGAGAACCTAAAAACGACTTTGAGTTTTAATAAGTAGGATCAATGTGTGCCTTTCAATTGACGAACTTCGAAAAGATTAGCCTATCAATACAATCAACAACTGCTATTCTTTTCATTGAACTATCTTAGTCATGATAGTAATCTTGATTTTCTTTAAACTCTCGATTTATTTCATCCATAGTTTACACAGTAAAATTTATTCTTTCAATTCATAAACTCTAGTTCATTGATTTCAATATGATAAATTGATTTAAAGATAAAAGACATTATTTATATGATCTTTAGTTTGTGTGAATACATAGATGCTAATAACACTTTTTAGTATTTTACTGTCAAATGTTTCTTTCGGTTGTTCTAGGTTTGAAATAACGTCAACAATTGATGATTCACATTTTTCGAATAAAATAAACAAATACATAATTTTCTTCGTTTAAAGATTAAGATATAGCTAGTATAATTCTTAATAGCGTTTTTCTTTTTCATTCTTGTCAAATATATAATAAAAGAGAAAGAAACGGATAACAAAAGGTTATGTGATCTTTTTCTATCATGATAAATGTCGAATAATAATGATGTTGTAATGTGAACAACATACATAATCATAAGCATCATTTTAAAACTAGTATGGTAGTAAATACCTCACTTGATTCCAGCATTGGTGAGTTTGTGATAGATTGAGAAAAAAAGTAAATATATGTGATAGCAGTTTTTTGTTATTACTTATTTCAATGCAGTAATATATATCTTCAGAGGAAAATATTTATGA
>JAJEKB010000982.1:49942-148434 GCA_022393335.1 Macrotrachela quadricornifera
TTATTGCTCCTATCGTTGCGGATCCAAGTATTGGATTTCTTGTTGCTGCAGTTATAATTTTGTTTGGATTAGTATTCTATTATCCGTTTGTTTACCGTAAAATAGAATTACGATTTATTAGTAAGTTATGAAGATGTATTTATTTTCGAATTCTACAATTATAAAAACAAATACATTTCTATTTTTAAGAGAAACTCAATTTCTTTCTTCAACAATTTTTCAAACTACAACGAGCACAAGTACATATTCAATGACAAAACCATTAGTTTTTTTTTGTAGATATTTTTTTAATATAACCAAACCAAATAAAGATTAAACTTGTTTATCATCTAAAGTTCTCTAAATTATTCCTTAAGTTGACATATAGGTAATGATTTATATTGCCACTGATTATTTTGACATTCAATATCAATAACTTGAGAAGATGAATCCATTAGAAATGCATTTACATGACATGAATATCTTGTTAATAAATAATATTTAACATCACTATGTGTAACATAAGATTCAGCACTTTTCCAACCATTTTCAATTGTATCAGGCATTGGTTCGAGACAACCATTTGCTAAATAAATAAGTAAAAAAGAATATGATTTGGAAAGAAAATATAAATACGTACGAATACATCTTGGTCGTGGTCCCCATCGACCATTTCTACATTGAATATGTAATGAACCTGATTGTGGATCATGAATAAAATTCTCAAGACATCGATATGTAGCTCTACTACCATCATCATAGTAACCATCAGTAGTTAATTTAGCATAAATTTGTGTACGAGCATTTGGAATCGTAATTGTACTTTGACATCGACGTTTGAAAGGAGCTAGAAATACATAAATATGAATCTATTAAATATATTTAATACATACTAATGCATGATTGTGGAGGTAATGACCACTGACCATTATCAAGACAAGTCATATTAAAAAATGAATTTATATCAGTAATTTTATTAAAACAATTTAAAACAATAAATGATCCAGGAATAGCTTCATTTGTTGATGTATCAAATACATTTATTAATGAATCAATAATTGTACGTCTAGCTGAATCAATTGGTGGTGGAAGTGAACATCGAGGTTTTTCTTTTAAAAGAAAACGAAAATAAATTTTTGTATAAAAGAAATTATCTTACCAATACAAATTATTTTTGGATGAAAAATATTATTGTGACATGTTATTCGAAATGGTTCATTTTCTGTAGTATTACTTATAAAACCTAATTGACAAATAAATGTAAGTGATCCACTATACATTGTTTCATTATTTATATTATATTTTATTGTATCATCACTTAATAATTGAGCATGTTCAATTTGAGGTAATTCTTTACAATATGAAACAATTTGACGAATTTGTCGATTACTAGTATTTATAAATCCAGTTGATAGAAAGATATTTTCATTTGAAAAATTCATAAGTGGTAAATTTTTATCTAGATTCATAGTAATATTATTTTCTTCTGTTGTATTAAATGGAATTATTGAAGTATTGAAGACAATTTCTTCTCTAGTTTCACTTTCTATGATAGAAATTTTAAATATTTCATCAAAATCTTTCTATTTATTCTAAGAAAATTACAAACTATTTAATGATATATAAATCTCATAAACACAAATTTTTTTTTTAGAAACTAACTTTTATTTTTATTAACTTACTCAATTGACATATTGTTTTATTGATTGTATCAATTGTCCATGTTCCATTCATAGAACAAATAATAAAATTTGATTGATTAAATAAAGATTCATATCCAGATTGACATTTAAAAAAGAGAATAGTACCAACATTAAATGTTTTATTTAATTCTAATGGAATCATAATGGAATTTGGAATAAATGGTATATCATTTGAATTACAAACAATAGTATTAGTTGTATCAATTAATTCCATATTATTTTCAGTTTCTATTGTTGTTGTTGAATATTGATTTATATTCAAATTTATTGTAAAATTATCTTGTAAACGTGAAAAATTATCATTTTTTATCCATAATTCTTCATTTTCAGATGTTATTTTTTGAATTGCTTATTTTCAAAATATATATATATATATTCTAAAAAATAAAAGAATATTTTTTACTATATTACCTCGACATATTGGTATTCCTGTCCATGTATTTGTATAACGTTGACATTGAATTTTTAATGGTGGACTTAATGGATCATGTTCAAAATTTGGTAAACAAACTCGTAGAACATATGAATTATAAATAAATGCTAATGGATCATGAATATATTGAAGAGAAACTAAGTAAAATTAAAATAGTTTTAATTAATTATATTTTTCTTTCTAAATTTACCATTATAAACGTATGAATTTACAACTTGTGATTCTATTTCAAGTAAATCTTGTTTTAAACATGTTGGAATTTCTTAGAAAAAAAAGTTTGTACGTTTTTTGTATTTCTATATTTATTTTAATATTTAATTTACCATGACAATCAATTGCATTTGTCCATGTACCATTTAAACATTCACTTACAATTTGATCATTGTCATATAATGTTTCAAAACCATAATTACATTCATAAACAATTATACCTGTATATGTTTGATCTTCCCAAATAGTAACATTGTATAAAGCAATATAACCATTTTTAATATAAACGGGATAAGTACATCGTATATTTTGTTCAGTTTGATAAACAGCTATATGAATAGAATCATATAGAAAATAATTTGAGGAAAAAGAAATACATAAATCTTACATTCACAGAGTGGTAATGAAGACCATGAACCAGAATTTAGACATTCGACAATAAGAAATGTTTTACCATCATGTAAACGATAACCATCTTCACAAGTATATTCAAGATTACTTCCAACCTAGAAGAAAAATTTTGGAATTAATTCATAACAATTTACCACATAAGCTGAAACGAATAAGAAAAATCTTGACTTGAATTGCCTTGAAACAAATCAAATTATCAAGCATTGACTCAAAGTGCATATTTATCATTGACTGTTCATCATTATTTTTTTTTATTGAGACCGTCAAAGTTTGTTTTCTGTATTAGTTGTCTCCAAACTAAAACTACTGGATAATATGAACCTTCTGTCATACGAAGCATACCATTTACCTAAGTTTTTTCAAAATTCAAATCAACTAACTTTTTCAAAGTCATGAGTTGTGAAAGAATCTGTGCCTGAAACTGCCAGATATAAAAACTGTTACAGCAGATATTAGTTATATATCTGAGGTAAATAAAATAGATGACTAGATGGTGAAAGAAGTTAACATCAAATGATCATCGAGAGAACTTTTGATTTCATTTAGCAAAAATGACTTTTACATGATCAACAGACCCAAAGTTGTTAGTATGTGGAAAGAAAGATAAGGATTACTATTCTCTTCATTCTCAACTGCACAGATTAATGAAAGTATTGTATCAATCTCTTGTAAATTTGGTTCGACTGCAGGTATTACTCAACTCAGTTTCGGTTGATGATTCACCATTGATTGATGTAGTAAAAAAACTGATTTTACAAAGTCAAAACGTATAGTCATATAGAAAGAATATTTTAAACTAAAGTAAACGAATAATCTATTTACAGACTATAATTTGTAGCTGAGTGTGATCTTAGATCTTGATCTGTTGTATTACTATAAATAAAAATCTAAAATCATCATTCATTAAGGAATATTAATTTAGATGTTTTCAGAGTTCAGAATATCATTGAAATGATTATTAAGATATTAAATAAGAATAATAGAAATTGAAATCATTTCTTAAGTAAATAATGATAGATTTTTTTAATCGAAAAATAATTTCAATATCAACTTTCATCTCTATATATTCTAAAGGGAATTAACATCAACTTGATTAATTATGCAAAATGGTATATAGATCATGTCTTATCGACACAAAGCTATTGAATAAGAGATGAGATAGAATTTGAATAAAACATCATCGAAAAGAACAGTACTAATAATGGATAATAGAGAGCATTTCTTACGATTATGAAGTAATATTTTATATACCTACCATATGTAATTGTCGATTTTTTTCTGAAAATTTAAAATTCATTTGAGTAATACGTGATCGAGGTGGTATATGTAATTTCGAATAATCACATGTTGCTTCGACTTCTATATTATAAAAAAGAAACATTCTTAATTAAAAATATGAATAAATTCGAATAATTATTTACGTCTACAACTAGGCATTGATGTCCAGGAACCATCATTTTGACATTGAATAATAAGAGATCCACTTGAACTAGGATCAAATTCATAATTATCGATACAATGTAAAGTAATAGTTGAACCAACAACAATTTGTTGAGGATCATTTTGAAAAAGAGTTATATTATTCAACTCAATCATAGTATTTGATGGATAAGATTTAATAGGTGAGCATCGTTTTTTTGCTAAAGAAAATATTAAAAATAAGAAAAAGAAAAATTAAATACAAAAAAATATGATAATATACGAATGCATTGAGCCATATTTGACCATACTCCTTTTTGACAAGTAACAGTTTTGTTTCCAATAAGATCAAAACCAGGTAAACACATATATTCCATATTACCTAAATAACCTTGTCCAGTATAAAATGAAACTCGATCACGTTTTATTAATCCATTAATTAATTTAGGTGGTAGATTTTTGCAAAAAAGAAATGTTTCTATATATATTAATAAAAAAATTTTCACATAAAAAAAATGAAATTATATTTAGTTTTTACCATCAAAATCAGCCAAACATAGAGTAAAGATTAAAATATAAACAGTAGATTTAAATAACATGTTGTTTTCAGTGCAAGAAATAATAATAGACTGAACTTTGTAAGGATGGTGATATATATATAACACATCACGCTTCTAAAATTCTCATGAGAATTGACGAACGACGCATTTTTTTTTTTATTTATAGCAAGATTAATTAATGCATGCAGAAAAAAACTCTATTAATCGAATTTATAACAAATGAAAATCAAATGAAATATATTAGTGCATATTTATGTAATGATTTATTGTGCAAATTAGAAGCTTCATTTTAGACAGTAAATTATTAATTTAAAAAAGAACTATAAACATGTACTATTGAATAGATTGTCATTGTTTATTGAAATAATATTATAAAGAAACTCATTGAAAATAAGTTTTTAATGATTTTTCATGATGTACTTATTACATATATAAAAACGATTAAATAGAGTAGAACAAACTTGATATACTGCATTTTATTTATGTTATCTTTTTTTCTGTGCATATTGATGAATTCATTTTCTTCATCCTTTAAAGAACGAATGTGTTGAACTAAAAGAAATATAATAGTTTGAAATTCATCATATAGATTTAATAATTTCTCTTCTTTCCATCAAAGTTAGATACATTGATTAGACAATAGCATTCTTAAATAATCAGATGAAGTTAATATTATTTAACAATGATTTTTAAATTATATGATTATGCCTTTTTTTGATTATCTTGCTCATATAGTCTAAACGCATTATAAATCCTTTTGCCAACATAACCTTGACTGATAAAAATATCATGATAATGTATATTATCTTTCTTCATCAAATAGAATAATATGTCTGCTATTAACTGATGTAGATGATTCATCTCATCATTTTCATAATAAATTGAATGGTTCATTCATTCACATGATTTCACAAATGGATTAAATTAAAAGATTTTTGCATAGAAAAATTAGGTATAACTTATAACATCATTATATCATATTTTCACACATAACGCTTTTTATTTCTTTCTACTCTTTTTAGTGATATTAACTAGCGTCATTTTTATCGTGAATAATTAAATTCAAAACTTCAGTTGACGAACAACTTAGATAGTTGGTACAAACGTAAGTAATTATAATCTTGACTCAAATCTGTAAACTTTTTAAGAGTTAAAATGTTTCATAAGTATAACATTCTGATTGTCTCAGATAATAAAAACCTAGCACCATCTATCAATTTTTCTAACAATACTCCATATAATATTTTATAAAAATCTTGTTTATGTTTTACTGATTCTAAATACGCATAAATGTTAATGAAGAATATGTTGGTAAAAACAAAATGTTTGTACACTGCATTTGGAAATTAACCATTAAAAGGCAGGTGATTCTGAATCATGAATCAGTTGACATCAAAACTTTCATTATAAATGAGTAACTGAATTGGCATTTTCCATCAATTATTTCATAGAACACCAATAAAATTTCAGTATATAACCCTTATCATAAATCAGCTGATAGTTTATCTTAGCAGCAAAATGCAGAATAATCATACTATTATTTTGAATTTTAATTCAAGAAAAACGAAATATACTGTTTTTAAAAATATTTACAAATATGTCTCTATCGTCTGACTCGATTAATGTATGATAATAAAATTTTTTAACATTCTGTCATTTATTTATTTTATTTTTTAGGTTCTTTTTTTCCAACATAGAAGGAAGATCATATGTCAAAAACATTTGTAAGAATTAAATATTTTTATTTTTAATAATTTAATTAAAAAAAAAATGAATATTTAGGTTTTAAGAATTCAATCAGCTCAAGGTATTAAAAGAATTGATATAAATTCGCAAGATACATATAAAAAATTATATGAAAAAGTAATTTACATTATTATTAAAAGTAAAATATTTTTTTGTTTGTTTTAGGTTGCTCATGCACATTCAGTATCATCATCAGATAATTTTATTTTATATAGAGAACAAAATAAAAAATCACCTATTGATCATTCAAATATAAAAATAAATTTTCGGTTTGAGAAAACTATTTAAAACAAAATATTAAAAATAATTTTATTTTTGTTATTTAAAGACATGGTGATATGATTTACCTTGTTTCAAATGATGATAATTTATTTTCCAAAGAAGACAATTTTTCATTTGTTATTAAATCTGATATATTATCAGATAATTCATCATCACAATTAAATTTTTTATCAAACTTAATCGATATTAAAGAAGATGATGTTGATATACAATTAGATCAAATCGATGGAAAAATACCCCGACAAATAGATTCAAAATTGTATGAAGTAGAAAAAAAAAATGAAATTTTATTTTTAATATACATTGTAATTTTAGATGTCAACATAATAAATATGGAAAATGTTTATATTGTATACCAATTGAACCATATGATGAAGAATATTTAAAAAATCATAATCCACCAATAAAATATATGTCTTTTCAAGCTTATATTAGAAAATTACGAAATTTAACACCTGGTGATAAGTAAACATTATTAATTAAAATTTCTTTTTTTGTTTATTATTTGTATAGAGATAAACTTTCTAGTTTGAAAAATATTAGTTGTTCAATTAAAGATAAATGTACAACAGGTCATGCTCCATGGCCAAAAGGTAGAAAATAATTGTCTATGAAAGAAATTTTTTTAAAAATTTCTATAGGAGTGTGTACAAAATGTCAACCAAGTCCGGTTACACTTATGCGACAGGTAAATATTTAAAGTTATTTTACGAATATAAATATATTCTTTAAAATAAAAGATTCATTTGAAGATTTTAACTTTCAAAAGTACAGTAGATGTTCTAACTAAAGATCTATCAATAATTCAAGCTCAATATTTTTATTTTTAACTAATCATAAGTTAACTACGTTTTACTATGTGTTTTCGACTGAATTTTTTGATAAAAAAATCTATTTTCATCGATCTCTACAAAGCTTCGTTCTTTTATCAAAAATTGTCGGTAAAAATCCTGCAAAAACTTGTTAGAAGAATCTGACATACTCCATTCAATGCGATTTCATCGTCTCTTTCAATTGGTAACAACTGAAGCTTTCTATCTAGTTTCTTTTGAATAGCTTTCAAAACATACTTACATTTTCTTTTTTGAAATGAGCTTTAATGCTTAAGATACATAACTTAGACAAAATAAAAGAACAGTATTTTAGAAAGTATGAATAATAAAAGATGTAATCAAGCCTACGGCAGACTGTAAATCCCTTCAGCCTGCCTGACCATGTAATTTTTTTACAGACTAATATAATAATACTGTTTAAATAAAAATAAAAAATTGTATTTATAAGAATGCAAAGAAATCGTATAAATTGTAACGAGTTAATTCCAAGAAACATCTATGAGTTGAGAGAATTCTATGTACTTGTAGAGATTAAATAAATAAATAAAACTAGAGTTTAAAAAAAAACGATTTTTTATTTTGTAAACTCTTTGAATAGATTTCGGAATTAGTCGAAGAGAATATGTTACGATTAAATATATTACAATAATATAAATATGAAATAGAAAATATGAAGAATTACGAAATAATTCTTGTGAAATAATCACAATCAATGATTTTAATGTATAAACAATGATTGAATCAAATAGGTAGAAAAATTACACAAACAAATGAACAATTAAAAATTTGTAATAATATATAATTATATCTAATCAGAATCATAAAAATTAATTTTTGACATAGTAGGATCAAATATATCTCCATTTTGTCATCCTATAATTATATCGTCTGTTCAAAAAGTTATATTTTCTATTGAAAGTCGTGAAAACATGAGAGACAGACCTAATATCCTGCTCAGACATCTAATGAGTAAGTCTTTCAAATTGCTTATGTAATATTGCGTGCCTTGAGAATATGTCAACAAACTCATCTCTATATTTTAACAGTAGTCAGAAGAATTTGCGCATAATTTCTAAACTACTATTCGCGTTTTGATTTGTTTTAATCACTAGTTTACAATGAATAGTTAGAGCTTTTGTTTTAGAAGAAAAACTTTATCTTCTTTTTTGATTATTTTTCATTTTCTACTAATATTCTTTTTAGCCATATCGTCATGTGGATAATATAATGTTTGAAAATGGAAATATGGTTGATCGTTTTCTAAATTATTGGCGTTCATCAGGTCATCAACGTATTGGTTTTCTCTATGGTCGATACGAAGTTTATGAAAATGTTCCACTTGGTGTTCGAGCTGTTGTTTCTAGTATATATGAACCACCACAAGTTGAAAATAATTTTATTTTAATTTAAAATAAAAAACAGAATATTTTTTATTTTAGGATTCTTCAAAAGATAATGTTCAATTAATTTTTCCTGATCCACAGGAAGGAATTATTGATGAATTAGCACAACGTCTTGGTATTCGTCGTATTGGATGGATATTTACTGATCTTATACCGAATAATGAAAGATCAGGTAGTGGTCCTGTATTGTATCATCGAGGAAATATGGTACGAAAAATAGAAAATAAAATTTTTAATTTATTGAAAAATTATTGTTTTCTTTCAATAGAATACATATTTTCTAACCGCACAAGAATGTATTATGTCTGGTTGGCTTCAAAATAAATATATAAATAGATGTAAATATTCACCAGATGGGTATTTTGGTTCAAAATTTGTTACTGTTGTTGTTACTGGTGATGTCAATGGACAAATTCATTTTGAAGGATATCAAGTATCAAATCAATGTATGGCTTTAGTTAAATCAGAAATTTTACTTCCAACTCATGATGCACCGGAATTAGGTTATATTAAAGAAACAAGTTCTGAACAATATGTTCCAGATGTTTACTATAAAGTAAAATGAGAAAAAAAATGATTTATTAAAATCTAGATTCTTTTTTTCGTGTGTGTTTTATTAGGAAAAAGATTCATATAATAATGAAATAATGAAAATAGCTCGTCCATTACCTTTAGAATATTTAATTATTGATATTCCAATAGGTTTTCCAACAGCTAATGCACAGATACAATCAATATTTAATGATAATTGTTCAGTGATAAAAATACCATTTTGTATTGAAAATCGAAAAGATGTTAGTGAATTACAAGTAAGATTATTTGATTGAATGAAATTTTTCTAGAAGAATTTCTTTTTACTATGAAATAGGATATGGATACATTTGCATTATATTTACAGCAATTTTCAGAGATTGACACGACAAAATCAAAGTTACAACCATATAAAGCAACAGATATTGTTGCGGATTTTCATTTATTGATATATCTTGTAGTCAACGATATTTTTCCATTTTCAATAGTAAGACAAAAAATATAGGAAAAACGCTAGATAAAATAAAAATTCTTTAGGAACGACTTAATCCATTACTTGAATCATTACGTATGAACGATCTTAATGGTGTTAAAAAATGGATGGAAGATGATGATTGGCAAGCACTTCTTCAACTTCTTCAAATACAATGTAAATATAATCTTTCTTAATTAAACAAATATAATATTTTACAAAAAAATAAAACTAATTTTAGTTCCACATCCATCATTATCAAATAATCATTTGTCTTATACAGATTCAAATAACGAATCATCCCAATGGACTTGTTCACAATGTACTTTTCTCAATGATAATTCTAATAAAAAATGTGATATATGTTCATTTGAAAGATATATTTCATCATAATATGATATTAAATTTTTATATATCATCATTTTATATTTTTTTTAAATATCAAAATCTAGAGAAATATATTCAAATTCTATTTTATATTTTAGATAAATTTTATTTAATCAAATAATAAATTATTAGAGACAAAAATATATAATGAATGTACTAGCTAATAGATCTAGTGTTGGTAATACGAATAGTGGTGATGGATCATCAGATAATACTGATCATTCTCAATGTAAAATTCTTACATTAACATTTAATCAAGATTGCACGTAAGATTTTTTTATATTCTCATCAATGAAAATTAATATTCGGATTTATAGATCATTGGCAATGGGTACAGTACAAACATATTCTTTATTTACAATCAGTCAAGAAAATAAAATTGATGATATTCATGATTGTGGTAAGTATTAAAAATGAATTTTTATTTTGCTAAAAATTATTGATTGTAAAAAAAATTAGGGAAATACCGAGTTTTACATAGATCTATGACAGTTTTAGATAGATTGAAAAATTGATCAGTATTTTAAAATTTAATTATTGAGCTTTGAAATTTCTGGTTTAAAATAAAACATATTAATTGAATTATAGATTAAACAAAAACAAATTGATCTCTAAAAGTTCAAATTAGTTTAAAATTTTTTTTTGCAATTGTTAGAGTTGTACATTCTAATTAATGATAAATTTTAATGAAAAACATTTAGGAAAATAATTTTTATCATGAGAAATCAGTGTTTATTGAATCGAAATCCATGTAAATGTTCGTGTATTTTCTAATCATTAGCGGCTTTGCTATAGCTTAAAATTTTACTATAAGTTTTTCAAAAATCTAATATTTTGAATTTATTTAGAAATTCAACCTTTCATAAATTCCTCATATCTTCGTAAGAAAAAGAAAATCTTGTACAATATATAAATAAAACATTTGTATAATGTTTTTTTTTTGTTTATTTTTTTTTCTTTAATAGCATATGAAGAAGTTCGTATTCTTGAACGATTATTTTCAAGTTCATTAATTGCACTTGTTAGTAATCAAGCACCACGTAAATTAAAAGTATGTCATTTTAAAAAAGGTACAGAAATATGTTCATATTCATTTTCAAATACAATTCTTGCTGTTAAACTTAATCGTTCGGTAAATAAATACAATTTTATTTGTTAAAAATTTCTTTTTTTTTTTATTTTGTTTTGTTATCATTTTTTAGAGACTTATTGTATGTTTGGAAGAAAGTATTTATATTCATAATATGCGTGATATGAAAGTATTACATACTATTCGTGAAGTATCATTAAATCATGATGGGCTTTGTGCATTATCATCAAATGATAGTAATCCTTATTTAGCTTATTCAGGAAGTTCAATAACAGGTGAAGTACAAATATTTGATACAATTAATTTAGTTAGTAGAAGATATTATTTGAGATAAAGAAATATATTTTATTTTTTTTTATTTTATATAGAAACCAGGTGTTATGATAAGTGCCCATGAAAGTCCAATTGCTGCAATGGCATTTGATATGACTGGTACTCGAATAGCAACAGCATCAAATAAAGTATATATATAGATATATAAAAGTTTTAAAGAAAAAAAATATTTTTTTCAAAAGGGAACAGTTATTCGTATTCATAATGCTGTTGATGGTTCGCGTTTATATGAATTTCGTCGTGGAGTTCGGCGGTATGTTTAAATAATTTATCAATATTTATTGATTGATAAATATATATAATTATTTAGAGTTGCAACTATTTATTCATTCGCATTCAGTCCTGATTCAATGTTTTTAGCAGCATCAAGTAATACAGGAACAATACATATATTTCGATTAATTGATCCAAAAGAAAAGTATATATTTTTATTTTCTAGAGAAATTTTTTTCTAAAATTTCTTTTAGAGCACCAGAAGAAACAAGTTCATGGATGGGTTCATTTGGTCGTTTATTAGGTGATGTTGCATATTATTTACCAAAACAAACACATGAAGTTTTAACACAAGATCGTTCATTTGCAACTGTACATTTACAATCAACAGGAACAAAAACAATAATTGCAATGAATACGTAAATAATTTAATTCAAAAAAAAAAAAATTAATTCTCTTTTTTTTGTTTTATTCCTTATTTAGTTTTAATAATAGATTAAAATTATTTGTTGCTTGTTATGATGGTACCGTTTGTATTTATGAAGTAAATACAAATGATGGTGGTGAATGTAAACAAACTAGTCAACATTTTTTATTTAATATGTCTCAAAATTCTAATAATCAACAAAAAAATGATAAACCAAATTCAGTTGGTAAGAAGGGTTTTTTTTTTAAATTAAATTTGTTTTATTTGATTTTTTTTTAGATGAATCTGCACGTGTTTATCCACCAAATGTATTAAGAAATGAAAATAATATTGTTCCACTTTCATCTGCATTAACAAATGAAAAGCATCAAGATGATCAAACATATAATACTGCAATAGAAGAGCATAGTTTTCCTCAATTACCATCACCACCAGCAGCTGATGATGATGATTAATAATATTCTTTTAAGTGCTATATGTGATACCGATGTGTGTGTGTGTGTGTGTTTTTATATTTTTTCTTTTGTTTTTATAAAAAAAAAAAATTCAGAATGATAAAAGTTATTAATAAAAAAAAGGATCGAGTTTATCGGATTATTTTTATTTCATATAATGAAATGTTTTCTGCTTTAATGATTAAATTCATTCCATGCGGATATTGTTTATTCTCTTTCATAAAGGATAAAGATCTTAAGAGAGAAAATTGTGCGTGTTTTTTGCCAGATGTAGAATCATTTATTATTCAAATGAAATATTATATATTAGATAGATAAGCTTTAGCATCTTTGGTTGTTTATTAAGAAAATAAATATTAGATTTCTAAGAGACATATATAAAAAAAAAACTCTTAATTACTTTTAATAATGATACTAATGAAGTATTTTCTTTTATTATAATTATTTTTAATCTTATTTTTTATTTATAACTACAAAGAATAATCGGATTAATACATTATTGTCTATAATTAAATCACTAATAAAACAATCATACAAGTCTTTAATATAGTATGCAACAAATCAAATCAAATTTTATTTGATATTTGTATAAATACTTAGATTTTATATTTCAATAAAAAGAACATGGGCTTTTTTTTTCAAGGACATCTTTTGATAAAGGTATTTATGTGCATATATTTTCCATGATTAATACTTAAGTATATGTCTGTAATTTTTTTTAACTATAGGACAATTTATGTAAAAATATGAATGGAATTGATTGTACGCCAAGGTAAAATTTGGAAGATAGTTACTTTTACTTTCTTGTTTAATAGAATATTTTCTACTATTTACACTGTAAATTTGATGTTATTTTAGAAAATATGTTAAGGAATATAAAAGAAGAAAAATAATTCTAAATAAATAATGAATGAATATTTTTTTTATATTAAAATTTCATTCTTACAGATTCTTAGTGTTAATTAAAGAAAAAAGTTCAAGGATATAAATACTCATTTATTCGATGTATTTCATCAAATATTTATATAAGCTAGAAGCAAAAAAAAATGGTTAATACTTTCATCCATGTTATATGATGAACAAATGAAAAAATAGACCATTAGATAAATTAAAAGAATAAGAAAAGAAGAAAAGAATCAGTGAAATATACTTTTTTTTATAATAATAAAAATTAGGTAAAAATATCTTTTGGTAAATCATTACCGGTTTCAAATGTTGACCATTTTGTTCGAGGTATATTTCGAAATAAATTTTCAAGTTTTATTTGTCCATCATTATCATAATTATATTTTCGAATAAATATTCGTGCAATTCGATCAGGATATTGACTATAAATACTTGCATAAATATCTGGATCTTTTTGAAATATATCTCCAATTAAAACAAATAAACGTTGACGTGTATTTTGTAAAAACATATGTAATGTTTCAGTTTTTTTCTTTATATAATTTGATGACATAAAAAATGCGATGAAATTTGTATCAAGCCATGTAAAATGACGCATGTGTGCAGAACCTGATGGAAATTGTTCACGATCGAGAAATTCTTTTAAAAATGGATATAATTGATCAGGTGATGCTGTTAAATAAGCAAATGTTGCATTATAAGTTTTTTCCCAATGTCGATAGATATTTGCCATACCAGGTACAGGTTTAAATTCTCCACTAAATGTATTAATTAATGTTTGCATAGATGATGTTACTTCTGTTATTTTAATTGTATCATCAATATCACTTATAAATGTAATACCATTATCATCACATAAATAAATTTCACTAATTGCTTGAAGATTTTTATTTGGTACTGAAATTTGAAAAAGTACTTTACCACCATTACCACCTGGTTGACGAAATTTTTCAATTTCTTTATCAGTTACAATAAAAGTATTTTTTATCCGACCATCATTATCAGTTTGAGTACACATTTCACGATTAAGTCCATCAATACATAAATCTTTTCGTTTTTTACCTTCAGCAGTAAACATTTTTATACGATTTCGATCTAAATCTTTTTGAACAATAATTTCTAATGTTTTTTCCATTATTAATGCTTGAATAGGATTTTCTTCATAGTACCATCCTTGATTATATAAAATCCAATCAGATGAAAATGAATTAGATGTTGATGAATGATCACGAAATGCAACAGATGGTACAAGAAAAAGTCCTCTTTTTTCAAATAAAAATCCATTTATGGATATTACAATAGTAACAGAAATCAAAAGAATAGCAAATATGTCTTTCATCACTGATGATGAATACGAAATGAATTGATCATTTATGTCACTATATATTTTACTTATCATCAAAGATATGTGTTAATCTTTGAGAGTTCTTTTTTTTTTTTTAACTATCAATAGAATGAATAATCATAACGATATTATATGTTTTGAAAAGTAAGAAAGAAAATCAAATATTTACTTGCATACATAAGTTCTATTATTTCGTCTATAGTACATATTATTTTATGTGATATTGATTACTAAGGAAATAATCGTAAAGTTTGAATATGTAATCAAATGAATGTTCATTAGAGAGATTTATAATAAAATATTGAAAAAAAAAATATATATATGGTCATCAAGACCTTAGAATTTTATCAAGTAATTGATAAATATAAGTTTATATAAACATCTGCTATAGCATCTTTTGATTTCATTAATGGAGATTATTTATCGCCATATGATGATCGTCTGTTTTGATTTTCTTAGTATATCTGAAATATAATTATAGATTGAAATATTTTCCGTTTGCAATTGTCATCAACTAAGAGCTCTTATCTTGTCAGTCAATAATTTTTTTTTTTATTATTGACAATATTGTCAGCAGCATAATATTGTTGAAGAATGATAGAATAAGTTATTCACAATCTTAATCATTTTGACAGATTCAACATAAATATTGATATATCTTTAGAAATTCTATTTCAATAGACTTTTTTTTTATTAATATTATCGATTTATTCATTATTAACTGATTTAAATCCAATAATCTATGTTGTTATTATTTTTTCTAATCTTATCAAAAAAAATTAGTAAAATTCTAATTATATTTATGCATGACCTCAGGGAAATAAAACATATATTCATTCATTAGATCATATTAACGGAAATCGTGTGCTTCAGGAAATGCAGTTTGGATAAAGAGTCACTCGACTTACTGAGTATCTATAATAGATGAAGTAGGATGTCTCCTTTGGCTTTTAACTATTGAATTTTATTGCATATATGTCACTTATTATGTCGTCTCTTCCGTATCTAACGCATTAGATTTGACATAAGTCGTTCTAAATCCTCTTCTTCTTCATCATCATATTTATACGATATGGTTTTTCCTTTGTTATTGCTCATTCTATAGTCAACGACTGGAAGCAATTAGTAATGGATCAATACTATTATCTAGACTATTGGTATGGATGAATAGAAATGTTCGACCGATATATAATATTGCGATATTTAAAGAATAAAAATCAATCAAAAGAACAACAATTAAATTATACATATATGCTTTGTTTAATCGTCGAATATATCTAAAGAATATTATAAATATTCAATTATTGAAATGTTAACAGTAACATTTATGCTAGTATAATAACATGAGTCTTGTCACCTTTGATTGCATATAAATAGGCGAAATAAAGTAATAACGATTATTATCACACCCATTGGAAACATATTGAAAACGTATTAAACCATGTTGAAGATATAAAAATAAGGGTTGTTTTTTTTGCAAACTATTTTTATAATCTGTTAATCAAACATCACAAAACTGAATTTTAACTTAGTTTTAAAATATATAGAATTATATACAGATCTTTTAATTTTGTTTTTTTTTTACTTGACATTTTTTTTTTATTTCAAATTATGCTACATATAAGACAGCTACCAACCAACATTTTACGATGTCAGAAAAAGAGAAAAAGAAAAAGAGAAAAAGAAACTTTATTCATTTATTCTCTCGTTTTTTTTGTGAGCGCTCGTTCTGCACCACCGCTACTACGATGCTTTGCTCGCTCAGCCGAAGTATGCCTTTGCTAGTATAACTCTTGAGTGTTTTTCTCGCTAACGAATAGTAAAAAAAAAAAGAAGAAGAAGAATGCTTTGGACGTCGATACAACACATTACATAAAGGCATATGACTGTTATATGACCACATAGAGTATAAAATATATAGTTATATACTAATACTCGAATAAAGAAAAGAGTGAAACAAGCATACTCTTTCTTACGTTTTTTTTGTTACTCTTTACTCATCGGCAAATAAACGTATCATCTCCCGATTAATCGATTCGTAAATATAAGCTTTAGTATTTTTTTTTATCTTGTTTGAATGTTTCATTTTGTCAACTGTACTGTAATGAAAATGTCATGCATTGTTTAGATCAAGCACATAGATATTTAATTATAAGCGTAGGAAAAAAAAGAATAGACGAGTACCATTTTTTGTTTTGATGTTTATTATTGTTACTAAGACCACCTACTGATGTGAATCGAATGTTTGAGAGAATAGTATAGCTATGCATACGAAAAATTAATTTTCATTTTTCTATCATTTTTTTTCTTTCTTGCATCCATTAACGTACAAAGTAGAGTATTTAAAAAAAAATTTTATATATATATATATATATACACACACCGATAGCAAATTACTGCTGCCGTTATTATTACTGCGCCCCATTTCTCCTGCTGTTGCTGTATGATGACAGCCAGAAGAGTACACTTTTTTCTCTCCTTCTCTTTCTTCTTCTTCTTCTTCTTCTCCTTTTTCTTATTCCTCTGATTCTTCTCTTTGTAACTTCATCGTAGGTTTGCGGTACTGCATGTCTTTATGGCGTGTATAGAGCAAATAGTCGAGAGAAAGGCAAAGAAAATGAGAGAATCTCATAGCACATGTGCTGTTCGTCATTGCCGGGGTGTCTGTGCTGTTGAGAAAGAGAAGAGAAACGAGAGAAAGCTATTTTGGCATATATGCTCGTTTCATCTATAATTCATGCTTGATTATTCACTTCTCGCGCGCACACAGCATCCAACAGTACTGCTGTTCGGTGACTGAATAGCGCTATTGTGATTGCTTGTGCACTGTAGCATATTAATCTATCCAATGAATCTATCGTCCTTGTTCCTGTTCACAGGTTTGCGATTAGTTTTCAATATGATCCGAAAAGTTTCTCTATATCCTGGTCCTTTTTTTTCCTATAGAAGTCTGTTCACACTAGCAGTAATAGTAGTATAATAATCAATCACATTTTGATCGTTTATATTAATTTATATATTCATATCAGAATATAAAATCATGACAATCATCATATTTAAAGGCATCCATATTTTGTAGTTCTCGTCACTTTTGAATATTTATGGGAGCAATATACAAGAAAAGCAGATGGTAAAGAATATGAAAAAATTCTGTTGACTAAAAAAAGGTAGCGTATTCTAAGCTCGTTGATGTAATGATTTTAAATAAAAAAAAAATAATCAGTTATGTGCATATATAGTTTTTATAATTAATCGATTAATACTTTTAAGTAAAAATATTGAACATTATTAATGAATTTTTAATATGAAAAAAAGTTTTTTTTCTTATATAATATCAATAAATTATGCGTCAGGTAGTAAACTCTTATATGTACGAGCCTTTTTCAATCACCGTGACTAATACTATAAAATTTTGTTTAATGAGTCTTCCGTTTGCCGGTGAATCTCGCTTCCTGATCAAGCTTTCGCAGTAACGAGAAACAGAGACGAATAAAACGGGAAGAACACTCATATATATATATATATATATAGGTAAAGGCACACGTATATAAAAAAAAAGATGCCTTGTTTGTTGTTGTCGACAATGATAAGGGGGCAAAAGTGTGAAATGTAACATTTACGTCAGCGAAACTCGATTCTATTTCTTACTTAAACTGGCAGGTTGTCTCTTTAAATTACTATGCGCTGGTTTATATGATTGCATCGTTTTCAATTTATTTCTACTCTAATTACCCTAAAAAAAATGAGCAGAACGAGAAATATGATATAAAAGAACACCAAATATAGAGAAAAAAACTTGTTAATGGCTAATAGTGTCTGAACACGAAAGCTATTCTAGATGGAAGAAGTTTAGTTTCCAATGTAACATTTTTTTTCTTGCACTAATCACCTCCGATTTGAAGAGAAAGAGAAAGAACAAAAAAGCCTAATATTATTATTCTCGTTTTTTTCTTTGGAGTGTGTACACAGATTTTGACAGAATAGAAGAAGACGAAGAAGAAGAGTGAGAGAGAGAGAGAGAGAGACAGAAAAAAAGCAACCTGACGACCTTGGTGTGGTTTTAGTATGTCCTCTCTGCATAACTGACATGTGAACATTACACGCAAGTGAATTTACATGCGTATATAAACATTTCTACAAGATGTCGACCGAACTCACAAATTTTACTGGTGTTAGCTGTGAAAAATTCAAATGCTCAGCTCGTGGTCTTTTATTACCATTCGGTAAATCTTATGTTTTTATTTATTTTAAAATTGTAACTCTTTTTTTGTTTTTTATAATTAATAGGTATTGAATCATGTATGTCAATACCGTTACGAGCAACATTATATTTTATTTTTTTACTTTATCTTTTTCTTGGTATTGCTATTATTGCCGATATATTTATGTCGTCTATTGAGACTATAACATCAAGACGACGAAAAATCCGTTATCCTGATCCAGGAGATAAAGATAAATTTTTGACTGTTGAAGTTCGATTATGGAATGATACAGTTGCAAATTTAACATTAATGGCACTTGGTTCAAGTTCACCTGAAATTCTTTTATCAATTATTGAAATAGTTGGTAATCGTTTTGAAGCTGGAGAACTTGGTCCTGGAACTAGTAAGAAATAAAATATGTTTACATTTAATATAAAGAATAACAATTGAAAATTTCAATTAATCAAATTAGACTTATATCTGACTTTTTTCTCAATATAATGTCAAAAAAATATTTATATTTTTTATATTGATTAACAGATGATAAGGTCATGATATTCTAATTTATTCTTTGTACATCTCATCAAGGGTTATATTTTTTTGAGGAAACTATTTATATTATTTGGACAAAAATATCCTGCAAAAATAAATAATAGTATTATTAATTTAACCGTAATGTATTTTTTTAGTTGTTGGTTCAGCTGCTTATAATTTATTAATGATTTGTGCTTTATGTATTTCGGCTATAAAGGCTCCTGAAACACGAAGAATAAGATTGTACAATGTTTTTATGGTAATCTAGTTTTGAAAATATTCATAATAATTAGAATACAATTGAATATTAAAACAGATTACATCCTTCTTTGGGTTTTTTGCCTATATATGGATGTTCATTGTCTTATCGATTATATCAAAAGATGTTGTTGATCTTTGGGAAGCTGTCATTACATTTCTCATGTTTCCATTAGTTGTCATTTTAGCTTTTCTGGTAAATG
The DNA here is from genome assembly GCA_022393335.1 of Macrotrachela quadricornifera. Classification (NCBI taxonomy): domain Eukaryota; kingdom Metazoa; phylum Rotifera; class Eurotatoria; order Philodinida; family Philodinidae; genus Macrotrachela; species Macrotrachela quadricornifera. The sequence continues at coordinate 70,278 of JAJEKB010000982.1, forward strand.
AACGTTTATATAAAAACAAAAGACTATATGATCTGTATATTTTATTAGGCTGAGAAAAATTTCTTTGCTTCAAAGAAAATTGACATGGAAGAAGAGGAACAAACACTTATATTAAGTGAGTCGCAATTTTTCCCTTTTTTTTTCTTCTGTCAATATTTTTGGAAGACTGATTGTCTTCGTGATATATCTTATATATTTCTTTGTTCTTTTAGCACCACCAGAACGTGATGAAACTGGTAGTCCACTTGGTTTTCGTAAAGATGAACTTCTTCAATTTTTACGTGTATGTATTAATTAATTTTTAAAATACTTGATTATGAATTTATTTGTTTTATTATAGGATCTTGGACAAACAACAAATTTATCATTAGAAGATAAAGCACAATTATTTGCAGCTAAATTAAGTGAAAGTATGCATCGATCACGTATGCAATATCGAATTCAAGGTTCCCGAATGCTTACCGGTGGCAAATCTTTATTTCTTAATTTGCCTGACAAACTTCAAGAGGTTTGTAAAAATTTAATGAAAACAAAGATATGTTGTTGTTCTTTTTTTTCAATTTGATTGAGTAAGATAATTTTCTATTATATATAAATATCCAAACAGATTTCTACTGGACTAAATAAACGTGATCGAACAGATGGTCATCGATTATCAGTAGGAACAAGAACAGGTGAAGAAGATGATTATATTGATGATAATGAACATAAAGCATTGATTGAATTTTCTACAACAACATATGCGGTACTTGAACGTGAACAACGAGTTGTTCTTAAGGTCAAACGAAGGGGTCCGACTGATGTCGATATTCGATTCAGGTGTTTATTTATCGCTCGTTCGTTTAGCCATTCGTGCATGCATATGCTATGATATACAACGTGATGCTGCATAACAAATTATATATATAGCAAAATACATATATGTAGATTCTTCTAGCATACTAATCTTTTGCACACACACTCTCTCTTTGTATATATATATATACATATATATAAATTAATCTATTTTGATCATTTTCTATATATGAGTATGAAATAGAAAACTACCCTGGTTCGTTTAGATTTACGAACGAGCTATCAAACCACAGTCATTGGATGGGAGCTTTGCGGCTGACCATCCATTTGGCGGTCGAAAGGGAACATTATCAAAGATAGAAGTTAATGATGATCCACAGATGGTTGTACTTGAGTTTGCTTCATCCAGTTATGCTGTACTTGAACGTGAACAGCGTGTAACTGTCGAAGTCGTCAGATACGGTTCCACTAATTCTGTTATCCATTTTCGGTAGGTCCCCATTATAGTCCACTCACGTTTCTTTATTTTTTTTCTTGTCTGGTGTGTGTGTGTTGTTTTTACTAATTAGAAAAATTTTTGTTCTCCTATTTCACTGAATGTTTTCCAATACCCAGCTAATCTATCTATTTTTTTTGTTATACGTTAAAGTCAATTTCAGTATTTCTTTTAATAAGATTAATAACGGGAAAAGTTTGCATGATATGCTTATATAGATTGCTTTTAAAATATGCCTTATCTTGCTTTATATTTGCTTGCTATAAGCTCTTCTTTTGCACGCTTTTTATTATAAAATATCAATGATTTCACATCTAGTACATATTGAATATTTCGTTAAAAAATTTTCTAAAATATTTTATCTTAAGACTTGATACAATTGATGGTACAGCAACAGCTGGTGAAGATTATGTTAAATTATCTGAAGAATTTAAAATGGAACGTGGTCAACAAGAAAAAAGAATAACTATTCATGTTATTGATGATAATCAATGGGAACCAGATGAAACTTTTTTTGTTAAATTATCATTACCTGAAGGCGAAGAAACTCGTGCAAAATTAGGTTCAAAAACAATTGCACTTGTAACAATTATAAATGATGATGGTAAACAATATAAAAGATTTTACAAAAAAAAGATATAAAAATTAAATTTATCTTTGATATATAGAACCGGGCGTTATTGAATTTGAAGAACCAATTGCATTAGTTAAAGAAAGTGTTGGTAAAGTAGAACTCAAACTAGTACGTGTCAATGGTGCTGATGGACGTGTCAGCGTTCACTATAAAACAGAAGATATTAATGCTGTTGCAACAAAAGATTATGAAGGTAAGTAATCGATATTATATATGAAAATGATTGTTTGATATTTGATTGAAAAATTAAAGATACTTTTAATTAAATACAATACTTATCTATATAATACATTGATTTGTATATAATTATATACAAAAATTTATTTTATTACTTTTGAATGTAATAGATTTGAGAAATATTCATATTGTTTGATATTAATAGATTGATTTTTTACGAATAGAAAATGTTTTTAGACAGTATATTTTTACAGACAATTTTATTTTTCTAGCTGCTCAAAGTGAAATTGTATTTGAACATGGTGAAATATCAAAAATAATTGCAATACCAATTATCAATGATCTTGAAGCAGAAAAAGATGAAAATTTTGCTGTTGTATTATATGAACCAACTGGTGGTGCACAATTAGGCAAACATACAAGAACTGTTGTTACAATTATTAATGATGATGGTAATTTATTTTCAGGATAAAAATTAAAAAAAAAGAAATTGTCATTCTTTCTTATTCTATTTAGATTATAAGACCATGGCAAATAAATTGGCATCACTTGTTCGAGTTGATATGGATAAATTAAGTGTAACAAAAACATCATGGGGTCAACAATTTCAAGATGCTATGAATGTAAATGGAGGTGATTTAGAAACAGCTAAATTTGGTCATTATGTTGGTCATGCACTTGCATTTTTTTGGAAGGTAATGCTTCCACAAATATAATACCTATTACGTTTTTTCTCTTTTTTTGTAAATAGGTGCTTTTTGCCTTTGTGCCACCAACGGCAATAGCCGGTGGTTGGTTAACATTTTTTGTTTCACTTTTATTTATTGCTATTCTCACAGCTGTTGTTGGTGATGTAGCTGCTATATTTGGTTGTTTAGTAGGATTAAAAGATAGTATTACAGCTATATCATTTGTTGCACTTGGTACATCATTACCAGATACATTTGCATCAATGATTGCTGCTAAAAATTCTAAAACAGCTGATGATGCTATTGGAAATGTAACTGGGTCAAATAGTGTCAATGTATTTCTTGGTTTGGGACTTCCATGGCTTGTTGCTGCTATATATTGGGAGTCAAAGGTAAGATTAATTTCAATATTTAGATATATTGATTAAAAAAATGAAAAGTTTTATTCTCTTGAGAAATATATAAAAATTAATTTCCTGATTTATTAATTTGTTTTTTTAATTATTTTAGAATCTTCCATTTACAGTTAAAGCAGGCGATCTATCATTTAGTGTATTAGTTTTTTCTGTTTGCTGTGTGCTTGGTATGTGCGTACTTATTGCACGTCGATATTTGAGTGTATTTGGCAAAGCAGAACTTGGTAAGAAATTTTTATTTATTTATTTATATATTTTATATTGAATTATTTCAAGGTGGTCCTGCGATACCTAAATATTTATGTTCAATCTTTTTTGTCCTTCTTTGGGTTGGATATCTTACATTATCTGGTCTTCAAGCTTATGGACATATAAAATGGCAGAGTTAAACAATTGGATTCTTTATATGTAAACATATTTAGACAAAAAAAAAACAAATAAACGCTTTTATCATACGGTTCTGCTTTCTTTTACGTTTATTCTCATATATACATACATATAAACATATACTCACGGTGTTTTTTGAACGTTGCGCATCTGTGATTAATGAAATACATATAAAAAAATGAAAGAAAATGACGACAAAAGTTAATCTAGGAAATTCATGTATTCTTTACTGTTTTTTTTATTTCATTAAGTGCATATAGTTAGGTTGTAAGGAAAGAGTTAAAAATAAAGAAAAACCCAAATGTATGAAAATCAAGAAAAGATAAGTTTATTTAAAATTAGCTCAGGATTACAATAGTTCTTCGAAAAAATTTTTTTTTTCTTTTCATTTCTCATGCATTATTATGCATATTTTCATACGTGTAGTTTAACGTAATGTTTTGTTTTATTTTTTTTTTGTTTGTTATTCAATTAATGAGATTAAACAAATATTTTCTTTCTTGTTTATGTGTATATGTATCATTGTGCCTGTGTATGTTTATCTCTATATATGTTTTTTTTTTGATTTCACTTCTCTTTTTTTTTTGCACCTTGTTTCCTTTTATGGTGGAATAACAGCAAACAATGGAATTTTAAGAACAGTAGTTACAGTATTTTCTTTTTTAAATATATTCATAAAAACTATGAAAAAAATTATTGAATATTGGCAAATAAAAAAGAATCAAAATTTTGACTAGTAGGTAAAAGAAAATTTGTGTTTGTTTGTTTTTTTTAAACTAAATGCATTTTCCTTTTTAAAGTATAATACGTCAATCATAGAAGTAGTTTGTTATTATTAAATTTGCAAGTTTTTAGTCTTCCGATTGTGTTTTAGAACGGAGAATGTCATTCAATTGAGGAAATGGAACGCTAATAACTATATACACTTATTACAATGTCTTGAAAATAGTTTTTGATTGAAAAAAAAAATGACAAAATTGAAAAGAAATGTTGATTAATAAAGACTAACAATTCTTGAAAAATATTCAACAAATCGATGAATTTTATAAAATATTAATCAAAAATAAATTGTCTATCAGTTATTATTAAAATAGTACGTTCAATATGAACTATGTAAAAAAAAATTTTTTGATATTCCACTCAATCAGATTTTTTTCAATTATAATTATCATCCAAATATACTGATTGTTTAAATATCGAGTTTAACAATTATTTTTAGCTTGATATAATAATCAAGTGTCAATTACATCTATTACAGTTTTTCGAATTATTAAGTATTCAATAAATACTTTTTTTTAAAAAATATGTACTCAATTAATCATATTTTTCAAGGTCTACAGGTTTCTTAGACGTTACCAAAAATATCTTTTTCATATATATAATGAAAATGTATGCCAATAATTATGTTAGATTGACGTATATCATATTGTGTTAGAATATCTTTATCCATCCAATCAGTTTTTTCTACTCTATTATACCAATAATATAATATAACTTCCATATGTGTAATACTGTAATATAGATTTTAGGAATATTTTTTAATTAGCAAATATTACTCTATGAAAGTTTTATTTCAATACAATATCTTGTGATGATAACATTGTAAGAGAATGAAAGTTATATGTTATTACTACATAAAAACAACACATCGTGATCCTGCAGCAAAAATAGGATTAAATATAATAGATAGCAGAAGGATCGAATCAAATAAATGATTAACATCAATAAAGATAATAAGTAAATAATACAGATTAATGACAAAAAGTATTGTTGATAGTATTCGGTGAAAATTAATGTTATCAAATAGGATTTCAACATTGTAAATAAAGTAACATACTTAAATATCTTTTGTTAAGAATTTTATTACAGATCATTAGTGATACTTGTAAGTTTTATTATTTATTATATGACTAAAAATGTATATGATACATTTATTTCCATTCTATGAATTATTATATTGGCATTTTAGAATTTGAAAACAGAATATATGCTAGTATTAAAAAGTATAATCGACATTATTCTTATAAAAATTATGAAAGACAAGTTTTGCTTCAATCAATGACTATTATTTATATCAGTATGACTGCAAATTACCAAAAAAGAATATGTCATAATTGTAATAAATCATGGTAAACATTGATAAAGGTTATGTTTTCAGTTCAAAAATTTCGTGTCAATTGTGATGGACAGCATAGATAAATAAAAAACTAATTTACCGTCAATATATAAATATTATTCATAATTATTTTCTCAATAATAAATAATCTTTGACGTCATATTTTCTCGCAGTATATTGAAAAAAAAAAAGCTTTTATGACTTCATATATTTCGAAGTGTATGTATATATATGTGTGTATAAATCAATTCAAAAATTTTCGCTTATTGAAAATTTAAATAAGAGTCGAAATATTCAAACGAGTTTGTCGTTTGAATAAAGAGGAACTATTATACATATTACAAATAACGTCAAACCTTCAAGGTAATGAATAGAAATATAAATGAATCTTAATTCTTTGATCAATAAATCACGTAAGACCTTTCTAAAGAAAAAAGAATATTTAGTTTTGAATATATTATATATATTAATGTAATTTGTTAAGAGATTACATCCTATAATCTAGTAAATGGTAAAATATCAAAGTATTTTTCTTGCTTTTTTTTTTACCTTTTCACATTAATTTTTTGCAATTATTATCATTAATTTAAATATAAATTTAATTAATAGCTCTATTTATATCATTATGATTTAGTAATATTTGAAGAACTAAGGAATAAATAATTATGTCAAAATATGTGATAGATACTATAATACTAAATTATTACTTTCTTTTTCATTCCTATAGTTAATCTAAAGTAGAGGCTGTATACCCTTTTTTTTTATTCCTTATTAACTATTTCTAACAGTAGGAATTTTGGATATACATATAAAATGAATAGATCTTGTCCTCTTATTATAAAAGAACAAGCAAAATTGGCCTAACATTAGATTCATTTTTAGTGTATACTATTTCTTTTGCCTTCTTTTTTTTTCTCGCATTAATGGTTATATTTTTTTCGTTTCCTTTGTATGCAAACGAATGGGTGACTATTTTACTCCATTTTATGTTCGTTACATTCGTGCGTCAAGGCACAAAATCACATCTTTCTTATTTATTGTATATTCTTCCTTTCATCGATTTTTTTCTCTTAACGTTCATACATATCATACTTCAATAAAAAAATCGATTAAATTTCTACACGACATTTATAATTATAGTTGGTAAATATATTTAAAATCTATTTTTATAAGATAAAAAATTTATTTAAAAAAACATTTTGAAACCTTTTCTCTCGAATTAATAACTAAAGAAATAGTCTTTATATGATTTAATGATCTGTCTTCAAATAACATACACAGATGTGCTGATGTCTTATCTAGTTGGCATTACGATTACATCATAGAATGATGATGGCGACAAGCTGTCTATATCTGGTAACCTTTTTTTTTTAACGAAGTGTGCTTTTTTTTTTCTCATATATAAATATATATAAGAACGTGTCTGTTAATGAAATGATATGTAATATTTCTTGCAGACAAACGATATTACATATGAACGAGAAGAATAATATTGATATTGACGAATGGATTTTACTGCAGTCATTGACAATGCTAAAAAATTTGCTGGAGGAAAACGTGATACTACTTATGATGATTTAATCGTAGATCGACTTCATAATCGATATACCGTTGCAATATTAATCTGTTTTTGTATTGCTATTTCGACATATCAATACGCTGGTAAGAAGAAAATCAAAAAAAAAGAAATCATTCATTTATCTTTCTTAGGTGATCCATTACGTTGTTGGGTTCCTGCTCAATTCACTGGAAATTATGAAGTATATACTAATAGACTATGTTATATACAAAATACATATCATGTAGCAAGACATCAGTCAGTGCCACAGGATTTAAATTTACGACGTGAAAGAACACTTAAATATTATCAATGGATTAATTTTGTTTTATTACTACAAGCACTTTTCTTTAGTTTACCACGTATTATATGGCAGTCATTTAATGATGGAATTGGTCTATCAGTTGGTAAGCTTATTGATGCAGCCAATAAATATGAATCATTTGATAACGAAAACGATCGAGGTACAGGTATGTATCATATTACACATATTTGCATATATGTCAATCTTTTATTGATATGATTAGCTGTGCAATATATTTCGGATTGTTTACTACGATATGAAGAATATGTGAGTCCTTCAAAACATGATGATTTATCATGTATACAACGTTTAAGCCGTCAATGTCGATTATTTTGCCAAGCTCGTACAGGCGTATCACTAGCTTGTTTTTATTTTTTTATCAAATTTCTTTATATAATCAATTTACTCTTACAAATATTATTTCTTCAATATTTTCTTAGTTATCATGATGAAACTTACCTTCAATATGGTTTAAATGTATTCGTAGCATTATTATCAGGTTTTTCATTACCAGAAAGTCGATTATTTCCACGTATAACATTATGTGATTTTCAAATACGTGAATTAGGCGAACGCCATTATTATACAGTTGAATGTATACTTGTTATTAATATATTTATTGAAAAAATGTATTTTATTCTTTGGCTATGGTTTTGGATATTATTATTAATAACAATAATCGATACAATACGTTTTATATATCGAATATTTTTACGTCATTCACGAAATTTTTTTATTGTTCAACATTTAGATTTAATTGTTAGAACTCGAACATCAACAGAATCACAATTTAGTCATTTTCTTCGATATTTTCCTATTGATAATCTATTTGCTTTATGGATTATTGAAGCTAATACAAATACACTTATTGTTGCTGAAGTTCTTGATGTTATATATCGTAAAAAATTTCGTGGTGGTTCAAATGTATAAAATAAATATAGAAATATTTATAACTAATATACTTACTTTTATTTATACATAAAACGCAATATTTGAATCTTTTTTGTTTGTGAATAAATAGATATATCATCTACTGTATTCATTTTTGTTTATATCTGTTTTTTTTTAAATAAATAAATAAATAAATACACAAGCAAGGTACAAATGAAAATATAATGTACTTTAGAAATTGATGAAATATTTTTCTATGTCAATAAAGAATGACCTTGAAATAAATAAAATAAAAATGATTGTAATGATCAAGGGTTTTTTAGTATAATAGAAACTAATAAAAAGTTATCATAATTGTTTATTTGAGACTTATTGTAAGCCATTGTTTGCGTGATTATTTAATACTTATACCAAATAGGCATTTTAAAATGAATTAATATACTGCATGAGTCAATATCTCGTGACTTGATATGAATCGAACTATGACGTGAATTTACCATGTGTAAAAATTTTTAGTTTTCTTTCAGACAATCTAATGTAATTTTAGTTATTTTAAAATAATTATTTTTTGCGTCACTTGACTATTTATATGATTAATGGTTTATGATAAATCACCAAAACAATTTATTATTATGATTATCTATTTTATCATAAATAAAAAGAAAATATTTTTGTTTATATATATATGACTATGGAAATATAATTAGTCTTAGAACATTACTTGACCTTTTTCATCAATATTAATTTGTTTTTCTTGGTTAGTTGACAAAAAAAAAATATTTTTAAATAATTAATTATCATATTTTTTCACTCAAACGTATGTCTCTATAGGACAGTAGAGCAATATTCATTTATTTTTAATTAAACATGTTGAATTCTCTAATCTTAATCTTCATTAAGATATGTTTTCATAAATAAATAAATAAACTTATGTTAAAAAAGCTTGATTTTTATTATATCTTGAAAAGGAAAGAATCAACTTAGAACATATTATCAATTTTTGGGTTTTTTTTCTTTCATATATGAATATAACAAAAAAAAACTATATATATATAAAGAACACGGTCGGTATTGATTCACCGAGAACGAAAGAAATACTAGCAAATGCAAGGTTTGTCATGAAAAGACTGTACAGAGAAAAAAATATATATATATCAGTTTCACTGCGTTGAATCGTTAATCACAGGTTGAAATAATTTTAATATATCTCTAAAAACAAGACAAAATGCAAAAAATTATAAATTAAAAAATCAAATGATATTTTTTTTTCTCTTAACATACTTATGCATATACATAACACCATAAGCATCAGGAGCTAAATCATTTAAAACACGTTGTTCAGTACATGATGTAACTGATGTATCATCATATGTCCACCATGTATCTCCTTTAGCATCATATACTGTAGACGTATAATGTCCTAAAGAAATGATTATTAGAAAGAAAATTTTTTTAAATAAAACATATTTTTTATATTCTTACCAACATCACTCGAACCACCATGATGATTAATTACAGCAAAAAGACGATAGATAGCATGAGTAGCAGTCAATTTTTCTTCTTCATTTATATCCTTTAAAACAAGAAAAGCAAATTTGTCTCAATGGATTTTCACTTAGTTATAAATTATGAATATTTATTTTTTCTTTTCTTACCGTTTCTACTAAATTATTTTGTTCAATTCTAGCTCGTTTTGGTTCAATTATATTTAAAATATCTTCACGTTGTTTAAGTAAATCTTTTAAATTAGGTAATTCTTCAACATAATCTATAAATGATGGTTGTAATGTTTTTGATGAACAAAATGGATGAACATTTATTTCAATTGAACAATCAATTGGATGATCTTCTTTTGATACTGATTGAAGTTCACCATAAGAATTCTTTGTTATATGCCATCGTTTTAAATAAAATATAAAAATACTAAATATAAAAAAAAAAAAAAGAAAAATTTTAATTTAATATTTAATTTCCTTTTTATATTTATTTTTTTATTACCGAGGTAATTTTTCAAGACTATATTTAATATGTTTTCTTTGATTTGATTGACAAGTATCACAATAACAACCGTCCATTAATTCAGATGCAAAATAATTTTCAAGTAAATCAGTTAAAGAATTCGTTTTAGTCGTTTTAGATTCATCATCGGTTACATGAATAAGTAAAGCTGTATGAATTTCTGTTTTAATCGTTGACATTCCACAGCTATACAATAGGAAATATAATATCCGTTAAATAGCCTTGAGAAATATTCTGATTGTTAAGCTTAATAATTCTTTTTTTCGGACAAAATGAACTTATTTATATGAAAGAAAAAAAAATCCAAGTTTTTTCAATTTACTGATGAAAGCTAGAAAATAGTTACTTTAACAACTCTTAAGAATGGAAATAACTTTTATTCTAAGTTGAAGAAAAGATTGCTTTTAACAAAAGTAAAATGATAAATTTTGTCTTACATACATCTCACAACAACGTTCAGTAGCTAAACAAAATTGAAAATTATTCGTTGTTGGATCAACTATTTTATGTTTAAATAATAATGATTGTTGATTTATTTGAATTTTAATCGCATCTATTTCATCAGTTATCAGTGAAATGACAAGATTAAGAAATTCATGTGAATCCTAAAAATAGAATCAAACAGGTTATTTAATTCTTTTTATTTGATCAAAATAACAATAACAATCGTTTCTTTTCTTTCATCAAATGTTGAAAAGAAATATAATAGTAAAGTTAAACAAACGATTGAATGATGTTGTTCATTTTTTTTTTGGACGGCAATAGTGGTGCCTGAGGTTATCTAATTGCGTGCTACGTCGGTCGTTCTTCCTTCCCCCTTTTCTCGTTTTCTTTTTTTTTTACGAGCATAGTTTTTACCTTTAACAAGAAAAAACGACAATAGAATGAATATGTTCACACTCATATATAGGAAAGAAGTGTTTTATACACACGCAAAATGTTCAAAGAACAACAACTTAAGCGGCTTAGTTCTAGTTCATTAAAACCAAATTTAGATCTTCAAATAATCGATAATCGTCTTGATATGTTACCTAAAGGCACAACAACGGTAACTACAACAACTAGAAGCAATGATACAAAAATTCCTTTAATTACTATTCAAAAACTAACACGAATGCCATCGAATATCACCATTGAACGGTGCTGTTTTCTTTTAATTCATATACTTTTTTATGTTATTATTCTTACAATTGTTTATATAAGACTTGACCAATTTACAAATAAACAAGAAAAAATGCTTCTTGTTTTACGTTCAAATGATAATTTAACACTTCATAAAGAACTTCAACGTCGTCTACTTAAGTATAATCCGTAAGTATTTAGACAGATTTAAATAAACTATAAATCTATTAACTTAATATATAAGTTTATTTGTCTATTTCATTTGAGAAATAACTCGTTTCAAATTAATGAAAAAAAAAATCTTCTTGCGTTTTTAAAATATATTGTTTTCATTCAATATTCCTTTGAGACAACCACATTCTTTTATCACTATTAGTTTTATGCAATGTATAAAATTTCTTTCATTTCGATCTTATATTATTTTTTTAAATAATATTTTATTTGAATATTAGAAATGTAGCAAATACTGATAATCATGTGGATTGTTCATGTCATACATTTCATCATCCAAAACGAAATCAAACAACAAACTGTTTACAATTACAAGTTGGATTAACTGATACAATAGAAAATGTTTTTTGTCATAATACAGAACATTCTCAATGGTTAACAATTCAGAATCGTGAAACAAATTCTATTGATTTTAATCGAACATGGATTGAATATCAACGAGGTTTTGGTAATATTCGTAATCAAACTGATTTTTGGATTGGAAATGATAATCTTTATTGGTTAACAAATAATTATCCATGTCGATTAAAAATTGAAGTAACTGATTGGTATAATGAAACTCGTACAGCAACATATGAAATATTTCGTATTGCTAATCAACAAGATGGTTATCGAATAAAAATAACGAAATATAATGGTGATATAGAAGGATCAAATAAAATTGATAGTAAGAATAAGAAAAAATATTTTCTTTTTCTTATTTCTTTTTTTTTTTTAATAATTTTTTATATAAACTCAAAAGATAAACAAAAGGAAATTATTTGTATAATTGAATTTTATCTCGTTATTTTTTTTTAACAGGTTTTTCTCGTTGGCATCATAATGCTCGTTTTTCTACGTATGATCATTATGCTACTACAACAAATTGCCCACAAAAACATGGTGGAGGTGGATGGTGGTATCATTCTGGTATAGACTGTGCACATGTACAACTCAATGGACGATTTCCAACACATTCAGATGGACTTGTTCCATTGAATACTGGCATTTTATGGGTAGGTTGGAAAGCTAATCGACATTATTCATTTCAACGTGTTAATATGGCTATTCAACCAAAACCTCGACATAATGGTCCATCTTATCGACATTAATTTATAAACTTACTTGTTGACGTGAACCAAAAAAATTGCCTGAATGTTTTTCAACAGCTTTTTTTAAATTAATTAATGCTTGTGATTCAGCTGTTCGTTCATCATCAGTTAATTGAGTTGTTGTACTATTTTGTGATTGTGTTAATTGACGATCTTGTAATAGTGCAAGAATTTGTAAAACACACCTATGAAAAAAAAAGATGTTTTTTTGTTTTTATTATTTTTTGTGTGATAGATAAATAAAGAAAAGAAATTATTTACAGATAAATTGTATTTTCTTCAAGTAATGGCGATATTATTAATTCAGAATTTGTAACCATTAAATCATAACGAAATGGATCAATATTTAATAAACATTGAAGTATAGAATTCATATAGCATGTTGCACCAATATTTTTTAAACTAAAAAAATTGTGTAAAATAATATTATTGATACAGAAAAAAAGAACAAAGGAGAATTATGATTTTATTTACCCTTTTTTTCGTAAATTCATAGTTGTTGTTATAGCTTTTGATAATGATATATCAGTTGATGATTGATTATCAATTTTTTTTGTTGAATATGGTGAATTACGCCAATCATATGAGTAATCATCATCATCATCCCAAAGATGTGTATTATTATTAAGTGGCTTAGAATAAATATTTGATAATGGACTAATACGTGATTCACTATTTATGAAAGTTTGTTTGATTTTATTATCTTTTCTATGAAAGAAATAAGGTGATGTTGTATTTGTTGCATGTTCAAAACGAATTGATGAAGTTGTAGATTGATTTTCACTTGTTCGTTTCCGACTAAAAATTTAAAAAAAAAAATTTAATTATATAAAAAATTCTTGTTAATATGAACATACCATTGGTGTTGAGTTTGAGACATACAATCAATAGTTCTTTCCATAGAATGATTATGATTCTGTTCGGAATGAGGATAAAAATTGGAAGCACTGAAATATAAATAATGTATTATATATTATACATCGCTTAGATTTGATCTGTACTAAACGAAAATATTCTGTATCTCAAAGCAAGTTTTCCATATAGAAAAGTAAATATTAAGTCAAAGCGAAATTTAAGTTACATATAACCATTCAATAATCAATGAGTAAGCTATTTGTACAGTAAGATCTCTCTAAAGTGAATACCATTGGTACCAACGAAAATTGTTCACATTAACAGGATGCTCATATTGGAGAGGGTTTATGCAAACATAAATATACGTAAAATTTTCTCGTGTAAATTCATTCTGTTCTTGACTGATATCTTACTTCATTCTATCTAAATTAAACTTCTGAATTATCGGCTTCAGAAACATCAAGAAGAGCACTCTTACGGCTGATTTCTGAAGGATTTTGAGGAATTGTGTCAATTCACATTTGGAATTATAAACAAGTAATTTCAATAATTCTGACATTGAAATTAGTCCTCAAAAAGTGAGATAGATTTAGTTTCACAGTATGATCCAACTGTTGAAGTCTTAAACGTCATCTCATGCAATTTTCCATAAGATTTCACTGAGATTAATAGATTACTGTGTGATTATCTAAACTAAAGACATAATATTTTCGATGTTTATGACCTGTCACAATTATCTGTTTCATTTTTACTCATAAGAGAAGGTAATTATGACTTGTCACGTTCAATAATGAAAGGTTGATGAACAAAAATCTCTCAGTAGTTGTTTCGTCATTTCTGTCTAATGAATCGTCAAACGAACCAATCGAATGCGGAAAAATTTCTCATCGATAAGTGATGTCGTGTCTCTGTTCATATTACAGAGGTTATTTTACATAGTAGACATCGCAAAAAAATATTCACATTCAGAATCTCGAGGATTCACTAAGGAGACGACCAAAACCAGCAAAAATCGCTCGGTGGAATAGGAAGGTGTTCACTAATAGAAGCTTTACTGTATATAACAAAATTGTATGGATGAATCAGACTAGACTAACAGTATTACTACAGACTATTATCTGTTTCAATTTTTTTAGATAAAGATTAAATGCTTATTAACTACTTCTCTTATATCTAGAAGATAAACTGTTAAAGAGTATTAGTTTTCTTTTTCAATATTATGGAATTGTTTAAATTGTATAAATTCGAAATTAAAAACCTTGATTTTTTTATAAATAACTTACGAGAAAAGACCATTTTTTTTCTTTTCAGTTGCTTTTGATGTATTTAATATACTTGGTTGTGAATTTTCATCATTTTCCAAACAGTGATTCGTATGTTTCATTTTATCAATTTTTATCTGTTTTTTATTTGAATCATTATGTATTGAATTTATATTTTGATTAGTTTTTGATACTTGATTTTTTGATACATTACTTGAATTATTACAAAAGTTGTTTTTATGTGTTTGATAAGCTAAATAAATAAATAAAAAAATTTTTTTTGTTTTTAAAATTTATTATATTTTTTTTACCATCAAAATCATCAGTTGATAAACAATTAAGAATTGCTTTTAATTGAAATAATTTCATTTCTCCTATTCCTGATATTTTTATTTGATTTTTAGCTTTAAAACTAATAACAAGTAATTCATTATGTAATATAACTGATGCAATTGTTTCTTTACTTAATGTATATGCCATTATATTAACATTTTGTACACTTACTGTTAAACATAAAGAATTATCAGCAAATATAAATTCAAGTAAAGCATCTTTTTTCTTTTGTAATTTTCCATGTGTTGAATCAACTAAATAACCTTTACATCTATGTTCACTCATTATAACATTTATCTAAAAAATAAAAACACACAAAAAAAACAATAATCATTCTTTTTTCTTACAATTTTCTTTTTTTGTCATTTGATTTAACATGGTTATACCAGTTATAATCAAATAAAAAGTTAAATAAATAGAAAATAAAACAAATATAGATAAACATCCAGTTAATATAGGATAATTTATATATGAATAAACAAGACCAGTTAATTCAAGTATATGAAAATGTATTGAACATTGATCAAGTTGAAATGATGATGGAATTATATTTAATTGAATAATTTCAATAAAATTTTTTGATTTTTCATGATTAATTAAACGTTCAATTAATATTTGTTTTAAATGCCATCGATCATAATCAATATAAAATATTGATAATGGTAAAAAAATAATTGTTCGAATTAAACGATTTATATCTGATTGATATGGATATAAAATTAAACGTGAATGATCAATAATTAATTGTTTTGATGTTGAATATAATATTAATTGAACAAAAAATGATCCAAGTTGACGATTTCTATATGAACGTGGTGAATGACAAATAAGTTCAATACGATATGTATGTTGAGATATATCAAGTGGAAATTTATCATACATTGGATCACTTAAATTAGTATAACTTACAAGATATGGTGGAAAATTTATTGGTGATTTTAAAAAAATAGATTCATTTTGTGGATTAAAAGATGATGGAAAACCAAGTGTAATTGGAATAACAAGATGTGATATTGGTATTAAATGTTTTCGTAATGTAAAATATGTTAGAATTGAAAGTAAAAATAAACATATACTAACAAAAATAAATGTCAATAATGATTGTATACACCGGATTACTCTACGAGTACTTATAGATGTACCCATAATCTAAGGAAAAAATAAAAGAAAATCGAATTTTTTGCTTTGATTTTCTACCATTTAAGGTTGTTTAAGTGTATTTCGAAAAAAAAAACAAAACAAACAACATTGAATTCTTTTCTGGTTTTTTTTTCTTTCGTTGTTGTTCAGATCTATTATACGATGATAAAATAAATTTAGTTCTTTTTTTTTCTTAAAACGAAATACAACATCAATAAATAGAATAAAAGAATAAAAGAAAAGAAAAAAAAAACAACAACAATAATAATAGAAATAAGAATAAAATAAATATCATTGATTTTGATTTCTATTCATTTTTCTTTTCTAATGCATGATCTTCATAAGCAAACATTGTTGCCCAATCTCTACAAATCAATGCTGTAACAAGTGGAAATATTAAACATAATGGTACGATATAAAGCAATGCTGGTTGAGCATGTTTAAATAATTGAAGTATAAGAATTGTAACAACCAAAGCAATTATATAAGCAATAAATGAAACAGTAAAATAAAGTGTTGATGGTTTTTTACCAGATTGTGTACGTGACATATCATAACGAAGTAATAAGGCAATGAACGCACCGGGAACAACGATATCACCTAAACAATAGAAATTATATATAGTCTAACGAATCAAATATACATTGATTATATATCGACCTTTTATTCAATATTTTATATGAATGAATTCGATATTCTCAAAAAATAGTGTTTTTAATACTTTTCTTATTTTAAGAAAAAAATAGCAATGTTTAAAACAGAACTAAGATATTTTTCAAATAATTTTGACAATCCTTATGTTCATCACTTATGTCTATAACCTTATGAATATAGGTGATAAGTATATCACATATTCTTCGAATCGTCAAATTTCAAAGAAATTCCTATTCATTAATTTTCTCTTTATGATAGTGTCGATCTTTTCTGTAACAGAGACCGTCACAGGGCACTTTTTTTTGCCCTGCCCTGCCCTGTGCCCTGCTTCATCCTGCCCTGACCTGCCCTGAAGATGAATCATAAGAAATTTTTTTGCCCTGTCCTGCCCTGCCCTAAGGGCAGGGCAGGGCAGGGCGCCCTGCAGGGCTCATAACTAAGTTTACTTGTTATAAAGAACAATCATCTGCCAAAACTACAGTGGATGTTATAAGTATCGTACTACCGTTTTGTCTGAGGGTGGATGAGGGTGAAATGTTAGTAGCATAAACTGATTTGCACATATCTAATAATACTAAATGTGGATGAAAATTGGAATATATCATTTTGAATTTTGTATAGCAGTAAATTTCAAAAGAATACTTTTATTTTAATCTAATTCAATAGATCAAATACAAATACTCGATATTTCGGTATCTTTTATCAGACATCATCATCAGAAGCTGAAACAAAATCATGATCTAGTGTCAATGTATAATCATATATATGTATATATTCACTTTATTAAAAAAATAATAGTTCAAAACATTAAACTATCATTATAATAAATCAATGTTAATTATCATCATTTGCAGTAAAAAATGAGTTATCTTATTATCGACTTGTTATTATGATTGGTTAAATTTATTTTAAATTATCATTTTTAATAAATTGAATATATATATGTGATTATACATCAACATTAGGTTGTAGCTTTTTTTTCAGCTTCTGATGATGATATCTGATAATAGATATCGAATTATCAAGCATTTTGTTTTTGATCTATTGAATTAAATTAAAGTAATAGTATTTTTTTGAAATTTACTGCTAATCAAAATTCAAAATTATATATTACACATATCTCTTCACAAACAGATGATAAAGCTTTGGGTTCCTTTCAAAAGATCTGTCGTGAAAAGTACTACAAAAATTGTATAAACAAATTCTATTCATTCACAATGGTGATTTCTTTCTCACTCTAAATGAAGAAGTACATAGGAGTGCCATTTCCCACCTAATAATAGTTCAAAGATTTTCATATTTTGCATATACCTTGGCTCGAAAAAGTCCTGGCACTCTGATTTTTTTCTTTAAAAAGATGCAGCCTAGAAAGCTCTACAAAAGCTGTACATACAAATTTATATTGCGAACAAAAAGTCAACCAAATGTTTCAATTATCACTTTGACTTTTTATCATTTTTTTTCATAGGACTGAAGTTGGTTCTGCCTATTGTACTTTATATTCAAGAGCTCTCCGTATGAAATAGATGTATACAGGTAGTACTCGATCTCTGCCATAAAGATATATAATCATTTTAAATCAAAATTATGTTGTTTAAATGCACAACTCAAAACAAAAAAAGATGTAAGACTTCTGATGTCCACTGCAATTGTTAGTGGTATCAATAACATTGAGTGCAAAATCGCTTTCTCAACTTTATATTCAGAAAAAATTTAACAGGGCAGAAAACGTTGTCCTGCCCTGCCCTACGTCCTGTCCTGTATGCCCTTCAGGGCATACAGGGCAGGGCTAAAATAAAATCTTTGCCCTGCCCTGAAGGGCAGGGCAGGACAGGGCGTCAGGGCATCAGGGCAGCCCTGCCCTGTGACGGTCTCTGTTCTGTAATCTACATTTATATTTAAATTATCAGAATAAATTCAATGAGTAATATTTGTTTAAATTAAATAGTCGATATATCTTCGTATTTTAATACAAACCGAGTCCAAGCATAGCAAATTTATTTGCAGCGAATAATCCACTTTCGATTAAATCTTGTGGAAAAAGTAATTTAATTGGTGCATCAAATGATTTTGCTACCGTAATCATGACTAAAATAACAAAAGAAGTAATTAGATAAAGAAAAAGAATTAATGTCTACCATTTGTTCCAAAAACCCAAAAGATATCATAGACAAAAAGACCACTAAGTAAAACAACTCCATTTAAAACTCTATGAAAGAAAACAAAATCAATAAAATTTTTAAATAATTCTATTTACTTATTAAAATGAAGAATTTCAATAGCATTAATTGAAAAAGCAATACCAAAGATATTATTTGCAATCCAATGTCTTTTAAGTAAATACCAAACACCAACCAAAACACAAAAAAATAAAGCTCCAACATCAACAAGATCAAATTTAAAATCCACATGCATTAAATCATTCATTTCTGTTGTTGTTGTTGTTGTCGTTTCAGTATTTGTAGTATTTGGTGGTTTATTTTCCGATAATGTTATATGAAATTGTCTGTCACGAAGTTTATCCAAGACAGGTAAACGAATTTTAGCTATAATTGGATGTAATGCTCGATAAAGTGCAACAATACCAATAAGAAAAAAATAAATATTAAGAACAAATGTTATATATTCCTTTGAAACAAGTAATATAACAAGATAAATACCAAATAAAAATCCACTGGCAATAAATGGAAACATAGCCGCTAGAGAAAGAAATTAAACGTTTTATTTAATCGTTTTAAATATTAATTAATTTAAGAAAGAAAAAAGATAATTACCATCTTTTGCTGTGAGTACATCAGGTTTTTCACCGGAATTTTTTTGTTTATCTTTACGTATTATTGATCGATATGAACCAAAATAGACACATAAAAGTGCCGAAATAAGAAGAAATGAATAAGATAAAAGCATTCCTTCAGTACTTGCAACGAAAATTTCCTTTTGTGTTGTATTTGTAACATTTGTTTGATTAAGAACATCGATTGTATCGAGTAATGGTGATAATGTAGCATTTTCTGTTGATGCAGCCATTCTTCTTTATGGAAGTGAATAGATTAAACTCAAAATCAATGTAAGTGTTTATCAAGTTCAAATCCACGATGCATAGGTTCGATTCGAGTACGAAATTTGACCAATCATTAACAAGAACAGATGTCACAACAATGATTAACAGTAAAAATTCTATATCAAGGAAAAATAAAAACAAAGCAATCAGTATTAAACAGTGAATAAAAAAAAAGTTGTGATGTGTTTTGTTTTGATTCGTGTAGAGAAACAAGGATAACAATCATTAAGTAGGAAGATCTGATATTATGAGAATATTCCCATAATAATAATAATGTTTTTCTATGAATCAGATTTCGAAATATTATCCCATCTTTTGAAAATTATTTTGAATAAATCTCGATTACATTAACTAGATATTTGTCTTCTACTTGAAAAATGATCTGTGTATTAAGATTATGTTCATGCAAAATAGAAACATATTATAGAAATTTTTAAAAAATACAAATTAATTATTCTTTCATAGTTCTTATTTATATACGTTTGTTATTCGATTATGTTCTTTTTTTTTTGTTAAAAAACATTCAAAATAGCCTTTATTTGGCAATTCAATTATTGATACATTATTTACAGGTAAATTTATTACTATTGAAAACATAATTAAAAATAAATATAAATGAAAAATCTATCGACGAAAAAGAATTATTTGTTTTTTAATTTGAATTAAATCATTATTAGAATGATTGAAATAAAAAAATTTCTAATCTACTAATTCCCAAGATGAAATCATATCCAAATTTATAATAAATCTATTTATTAAAAATAATCTTTGATATATACAACGGTTATAAGAAGACAACTTTATCAGTTTTATATCTTTTTCATTTTCATGTCATTAAAACAAATGGAAAATATTAACATGTCGAATATTATAAATTAAATGAATTTCAATGATTCATCTTCAGTTGTTAGATATTGAAATGAATAATAAAGAAAAAAAAAACTTGCGTAGGTGATATACATTTAGTAATTCTGAAACTATGATATGTAACTAAATCTAGTTTGGTTTTTCAATTTAACCAATCATTTAAAAAGACAGATGGCATAATAATTATTGATCATTGGTTCTCAAAAAAAGTATAAATACCAACGAGACGAAGAACAATCACATGTAAACCGAACAAATGAAAATGTCAATAACGTGAATGAGTATATATTTCAGATAATGTACTTATACAATAAATGCAATGAGACATTGATCATCATTCAATAACATACTTATTGAAATATATACGTCCATAGAATGATATTTCGACTCAAACATTTTCTCAAAACAATATATTAGTTAGAACTAGTCAATTTTTTTCTCTAGACAATAAACGACATTAATTAGAAATATTTAAAATAAAAAAATGAATTCAGATACAGATAATTTAATTATAAAAGAAGAAACAATTGAAAATGATGATAAAGAAGAAAATGAAGATGAAGATGATCCATTTTCAATGGCTCTTAAAGAATTATCAGAAACAAATAGACAAGCAGATGAAATTGCACGTGTAAGAATTCTTCTTCTTCTTCATATTTATTATCTTATTTAATAAATAATTTTTAGCAACGTTCAGTAGAATTAAAACCTCCTAAACCACAATCATCTCCTAATTTACCTATTCTTCAAATGACACAAACAACATCTATTAATATAGCACGTCCAATTATTTTACATGGTCTTCATGCACCAGTACAAAGTCCACCTATTATTCGATTACAAAGACCAATCACAATTCCATCCGGTCTTTATACTGTACCTACAACAATTTCTCAATTATCACAACCACCATCTTTATCAACAACTATTGTTCCTCAATTTATTTCAGCTTTAAGACCACCACTTCCACCATCAACTGTATACTATTTTCTAATTAATAAATATATTAAAATATAATTATTTTATTTAATTTAGGAATTTCCAACAAAAATGCCAACTGATCTCGAAACAGAAGAAGATGATGAAGAAGAACAAAGTGCACAAGCAGCTGATACCTATTCTGATTATATGCCACTTAAACGTAAATTAATTTAATATGAAAAGATATCGATTTAAATAAATGAATTCTTTATTTTTCTTTTTTATTTAATTTAGTTCATCTTGGTGATCGACATCCTGATCCAGTTGTTGAAACATCTTCACTTGCTTCTGTTGAATTACCTGATATAACTTATCAATTAGAAATTCCAGATGAAAAAATTCAATCAAATGCATTATCAGCCTTACAACTTGAAACTATTGTTTATGCTTCACAACGTCATAATACATTTTTACCAGATGGATCAAGAGCTGGATTTCTTATTGGTAATTTATATTTTAAAATAATATAAAATACATCTAATTGATTTTTAAGGTGATGGAGCTGGTGTTGGCAAAGGTCGAACAATTGCTGGTCTTATTTATGAAAATTATTTACTTGGACGACGAAAATCTTTATGGTATATTTATAAAAATAATTCTACCAAAAAAAAAACAAATAAATAAATGAATAAAATTTTATTAATTAGGTTAAGTGTTTCAAATGATCTTAAATATGATTCACAACGTGATTTAAATGATATTGGTGCTCAATTTATTGACGTTCATGCTTTAAATAAAGTATAAATTTATAAATAAAATATATTTTTTTTAAAGTATTTTTTTCGTTCCATTTAGTTAAAATATGCTAAAATATCTTCACCACAAAATGGTGGAATAAAACGTGGTGTAATTTTTGCAACATATCCATCATTGATAAGTGAAAGTCAAAATGCAACAACAAAAGTCAAATATAATAGTCGAATGAAACAATTAATTCAATGGTTAGGTGGTGAAGATTTTGATGGTGTTGTAAGTTTATTATTAGAAAAACTTATTCAATTTGTTTTTTTGTTTGTTAAATAAGTTTGTATAACTCAAGTTGATGTCCGTGTTCAATAGGAGATTTTTATTAAATTTGGATCAGATAACATTTTTAAATTTAGACTTAGACTTTGAATTAAAATCAGAAACTACAAGTTTAAATTTATAGTACTGCAAAAATTTGCTGATTATAAATCTGCCAAATTTTTTTGACAATCTTTGACTTCTGACACGTTTGATAGACAGTTTGTAACTTTTGCTAGATCAGCTAGGCAATCTTGTTATCTTAAGTCTCATAAACAGTTGGTGTTTTCGATCAAGCATTATATACAGATCAAAATTTATATTGAATCTGAAGGCAAGCTTTAGTAAAATGCACCATCTTGAGTGATAAGCCGAGTTGTCTTTTTCTTAAACTAAATCGCAACTTCTCAACTGCATCGGCGAAAAAATTTTCGTTGCTTTCATTTCTTGGGAACTATCCAGAGCCATGAATACAATACTATCATATTATCAATGCATTCTTTACGTCTATTTTTATATTTAGATTGTTTTTGATGAATGTCATAAAGCAAAAAACCTTGCACCAAGTCCAACAGCTAAATCCTCTAAAACTGGTTTAGCTGTTCTTGATCTTCAAGCTCGTTTACCAAAAGCACGAATTATATATGCATCAGCAACAGGTGCATCTGAACCACGAAATATGGCTTATATGACTAGACTTGGTTTATGGGGACCAGGTACATCATTTAGTGATTTTAATCATTTTATTCAAGCTATTGAACAACGTGGTGTTGGTGCTATGGAACTTGTTGCTATGGATATGAAACTTCGTGGAATGTATATAGCACGACAATTAAGTTTTTCTGGTGTACATTTTTCTATTCTTGATATTCCATTAACAAATGAATATCTTCAAACATATGATCGATCTGTTCAATTGGTAAAATAAAAATGATTTAAATTCTTTTGTTTTTAAAATATTTAATAATTATATATATATATATTTTTTTGTAGTGGATCGAAATAAAAGAAAAACTTTTACAAGCATTTGATTTAGCTGATACATCAAATATTGTTCGTAATCATGTTACAGCACGTTATTGGTTAAGTCATCAACGATTTTTTAAATATCTATGTATTGCTTGTAAAGTATCCAAAGTTGTTGGACTATCACGACAAGCTGTTCAAGATGGCAAAGTAAATTATTATGAAAAATAAACTATATATTTTATAATGTTATTTTTTTTTCTAGTGTGTTGTGATTGGTTTACAATCAACGGGTGAAGCTAAAACATTAGAACAATTAGATGAATTAGGAGAATTAAATGATTTTGTATCAACTGCAAAGTAATATTAATAAAAATTATTTAATTAATATAAATTTTTTTATCTTTTATTCATATCTAATCAGAGGTGTAATACAAAGTTTTGTTGAAAAACATTTTCCAACTGGTATTGAACAAACTAAAGCAATGTCTATATTTGATTTAATACCAAATAATGAAGAAGATAAAAATCAACAAAATAAAAAACGTAAATCAACTCATCGTCGTACAACAAAACGATCAATATCATGTGATACAAATGAAAGTTCAGATGATTCAGATGTTGAATGTTATTCATCATTTGTTCAACCAAATAAACGCCGTGCAACAACAAAACATCGTGATCAAAATAATAATAATCAATTAGATGAAATACATAATAGTGATAATGAAAATAGTTGTGAAAGTATTTTAATTGAAGATGAATATACACCACAACAACATACATTTGCAGAAATTCTTGGACAAACTGATACTGATGGTGGATTACCTGTTAAAAGAATTCAAAAAAAAGATATTTCATCAAATTTACAAAATTGTAAGATCATTTCTGTTTTGTTTTTAATTATTAATATTAATGAGATTCGTAGATAAATTAGCTAAAGAGATATGATAAGTATATAATAAGCAATAGTCAATAACGAAAAAAAAATCTAGATGTGTAAGATATAGTTGCACTAATATTTTATAAGCAAAAGAATCTTTCTCAGTTGTAGTTTGACTAAAAGCTGATTCTTTGAATTTGAGCTCAATATAAAAAGAACTTTAATGAAGTATATTGCGTGACTAGTCGATATTGAATCTGTAGAAACTGTTTAAAGTACATTGAAAGATAAATTATGACGATAGCTTATTTTGTATTTTATTTTTATTTTCAATAGTTGTATTGCTATTGAAATAATAATTAAGACGGTGAGAAAAATTGAAAAAGTAGTGTATCACAGTATTGCTATTGATTTTTTTCTCCCTAGTACAAGCTATCGACTTCAGATTTTATGACTATGTAGTACTCAGTAGATGCAAGTATCTGTCAAAGTTTTAAAGACTGCTTTTGTTGAATGTGAAAATGATGAATTTTACAATCATTTCAGAACTTATAGGACATTTCTTCTTTAAATCAAATGAGAAGATAAAAAATATCAATATAGACATTTTTTTTGATCTTGTATTAGAATGTATTCTAACTATTTCATAGCAATATAATATCTTGAGTTCAGTATTATACAGATTATATATAAATCAATATAGTTATTAAATATATTCAATTTGATGAAGTTTGATATGTAAATCTCATTAGTTATTTTATTTTGTAAAATTTAAATATCCGAATAAAATTGATATGTTTTTATTTTTATAGACGATAAACGTAAAATGACGAATACCGAAATTGTTGAAGCTTTATTTAATATGAAAGCAGATTTATTAAATAATATTGAAATACTTGGAAGAAATTTACCACCAAATACACTCGATGAATTAATCGATCAATTAGGTGGACCATCTCAAGTTGCTGAGGTTTGATAATTTTTTATTTATTTTATTAAAAATTAATAAATAAAAATATTTAGATGACTGGTCGTAAAGGTCGAATTGTACAACATGCTGATGGACAAATTGGTTATGAATCACGATCAGAATCTGATGTTCCACTTGAAATATTAAATATTTCTGAACGTGAAAGATTTATGCGTGGAGAAAAACTTGTTGCTATTATATCTGAAGCAGCTAGTAGTGGAATATCTTTACAAGCTGATCGACGATGTCAAAATACTCGTCGACGTGTTCATGTTACACTTGAATTACCATGGTCAGCAGATCGAGCGGTTCAACAATTTGGTTTGTTTTGTTTTATATAAATTCATAATTAGAAAAATAAAATATTTAGGACGAACACATCGATCAAATCAAGTATCAGCACCTGAATATGTCTTTGTTATATCTGAATTAGCTGGAGAAAAACGTTTTGCTTCAACGTAAAAAAGAAATTTTTCTTTTTTTTTTATTATGATGAATTTAATATGTTATTTTTGTTTTATTAATATAGTGTAGCAAAACGATTAGAATGTTTAGGTGCTTTAACACATGGTGATCGACGTGCAACTGAAACACGTGATTTAAGTCGATTTAATATTGATAATAAATATGGAAAACAAGCACTTGAAAATGTTATTCGTTCAATTTGTAATTTAGAACGTGCATGGGCACCATTTCCAAAATTAATAAATAATGAAATAAAATCTGATTTTGTTACTGAAGCACGTAAAGCTTTAATTAATGTTGGTCTTATTTCACGTGTAATTAGTGGACAACAAGCAATTTATATACCAGAAAAAGGTAATTAAAAAGAAAATTTATTAATTAACAAATGTTTAATATCTCTGTTTAAAATTAGATCATAATAATATGAGTCGATTTCTTAATCGTATTCTTGGAATTCGTGTTCATATGCAAAATTTATTATTTCGATTTTTTTCTGATGCACTTAATGCTGTAATTGTTGATGCACGACGAAGTGGTTCATGGGATTTAGGAATTCTTGGTAAAAAAAATTAATTTTTTTCTTTTTCTATTTAATTAAATAATTTATCTTTTTTTTTATACAGATCTCGGTACAGGCGAAGAAACAGTTTCTGTTGAAAAAACTCAAGTATTTGTTTTACAAACAGTACAAACGAACACTATTCCTCTTCAAGTTGAATTGCATCAGGTATTTATTTTAAAATTTATTTATATATATAAATCAAATAAAAATATTTTAGATTGTTGTTGAACGTAGTCTTGCATTTAATAAAGCTGTTCAATTAAAAGATCAATCAACTAATTTAGATGATGGATTTTATATGTCGAATGATGTTCGTGGTTATTATCGTTTACCAATACTTGCTTTATCAACAACATCAAATATTAATGCTGGAAATATGAGAAAAAATGAACAGTTATTTCGTATATATCGTCCTAATACTGGTTTACAACAACGATATGAAACATTAGACAGTCTTAGAAAAAAATATGAAAAAGTAAAAATATTTATTTTATTTATAATTAATAAATATTCAATCCTTGTTTTTTTTTCTGTAAAGATTTCTCCAATGCAAGCACAACCTTATTGGGATGAATTGTATCGTAAAGCTGCAACATTATGTATCCATTTGATTAGGTAAATGGAAAGAAAAAAAAGAAGAAATGAAAATTATTGTATATATTTGTTATTATTTTTAGACAAGGTCGTTGTCCAGCTTCATCAACAAATCCTCAACAAACATGTGAAGTTGGTTTACGTTCACGTCGATTTTTTGTTCTTTCAGGTAGTGTTCTTGCATTATGGTCTCCTATGGAACGAATATTACCTGAAGGAAAAATTCAAATGATACGAATTAAAACAACACCAGTAAATAATATAAATAATCAATCAATTCCACTTAAAATAGTTGGATGTATTATTCCAAAACGATGTTTACAAGATTTGGTGCATTTACTTGAAAATTCATCAATAAAAACATATTTTAAATCAGCCTAGTCTCTTTTTTTTTTCTTCTTATGTTAGTATTTATGTTTTGTATCCGTCCATAAAGAGGGAAAAAAATTGCTTCATTTTTTTGTTCAGTTCTGTTGATTGTATTTTTTTTTTGTACACTGTGTGTGTTTTGTAGATGACAGCTATGCGCACTTAGTTAGCTGATCATATCATTTTTCATTTCAAAATCTATTCTCTGTGTTTTCGTCTTGTTCTATAGTACGGTGATGTGACTTATTGTTTATTTAGTAAAACAAAATAACAGAGATAAGAATATTCTCTCTATCGATTTATGGAGAAATTCATTGAATAATATCGTCTAGAATATTTTTTATTTGAGAGAAATTACTGTATTCAATTGAAAAAATCTTATATATATTATTTAATCAACTGAAATTCTGTTGAAAGTGATCTTTCGTTCAAAAGAAAAGATTTATTAGCATATTAGTACTTGATTAAAGTATTTATTTGAAAAAAAAATATATATATACAGCTGTAGTCAAAAAAACTTGCACAAAATTCTTTTTTTCTATGGTTCGAAGTAAATATAAGTGTCATTTGTTTTAGAGTGACTCTTTGGTAGTTATACTAGATAATCATCATAGAGAACTTTGCGTTTTCTTATCTTTGGTGCAAATCTATGTGATAATATTACCTACTTCTCCCTCAAAAAGTCTAGCATATATTACTATTATATTGCCAAAACAAAGCGATAAGAGCTTGTTGTATAATTCATTGTAAAACAAGTGTTTTCCCTAAGGACTATGTGTTATAATAATATCAGATTAAAATAAATTGTTGTTAGTCCAAACGAATGACTGAAATATGTATCTGTAAACGCAAAAAAAAAGGTTTATGAATGAGATCATCTTGTAAATCAAAGTGTATTGTCTGTTATAGGTTAAGATGCAGCTTTGATCGCTTTATTAAGTTTATTTACTTGAGTAACACGAATTTTTTTGCTGTTAGATAAAAGCAATGAAAAGAGCAATATTATTTTAAAAAAGTTTCATCGTCAAGGATGGTTCTAATGAGAAAAATTGCTGCAAAACATGTCAGTCATGTCATTAAACAATTCGTTAGCATTAATATATTATGAATACTTCGATACTTATCTGATATCTTTTGATGTTCACTTCATAGAAACCTTCGATCAGTTATAAACTATAATATTGAGAAAATAAAGTCAAAATAAATTGGTGAACTTTATCATTTTTCTGGGTGAAGCAGTTAAAAATGTTAAAATTTGCGTTGTGAATGATTTTACTATCTACAAGGAAGAAAGATCTTTACTTTCAATTTCTTCTAAAGATGAACAAAGGAATATCAGATTATGCTGTTTTATGGTATTCTTCGTGAACTATCAACCATAATAGGAAACAATTTAAAGAGGACATATGTATAAGGTAATACCTGTAGGAAAATATGTGCAAGTTTTTTTTAACTACAGCTGTATATTGTAATAATAATTAGACCATATATAGATGTCTACAAAAATTACCAAAACAAATACACATTATTCATTTAAAATAGAAATAAAATAAATTCTTGTACAATTCATTCATTTTTCTTTTTCATTTCATTATATTAATATTCGTATGGTGGTGGTTCATTAATACGCTCTGTTGTCGAGAGTCTACCTGGTGCCATAACAATTTTATGCCAACCAGCGTGATAATTATCATCAGATAATTGTTTTAAAAGTTCTTTTTCATCTTCAATTAATTTAATTTCAATTAATTTTTTCCATATTAATGTTATAACTACTAATATTAAACATATAATAGCTAACACAGTTGCTAAAAAAAAATCAATCAATAAGTATAATTATTCTTTTAATTAATTAATCAAATATATATTAACAACTTACCAACACCAGTATAAAAAAATCCATCACCAGAATGAATATAAAGATATTCAGTATCAATATAAAATTTTCCTGGTGAATATAATTTTGTTAATCCTGTAAAAATCATTGCAATTATAAGAATAATTGTAAATGATAATGTAAGAAATAAAAGTATCCAAATAAAACCAATAATATGACGACGATAACGATTATTTAAATTATAAAGTATAAGTATTGATGTACCCCAAGATGGAAAAACAGTTAAATTTGAAAGAAATAATGCACATGAAAGTAATACAATAATAACATTGAAGGAATGAGGACGAGTTTCTCTTATCCATACATCACATTTTATATTAGGATCATGGTAATGAGCTAGACATAGCCTCCATAAACCGATAGAACCGTATTCAGCTATTCGAGAATAAATTGTTGTATTTAATTTTGTTGATTTATTATCCATATGAATTATTTCATATGTAAACCATGAATCAGAACGGAAACTTAACAGAAGAATAAAAGCTAGAAGTGTTGTTAAGATACTTGCAAATGTTAATGGCCATTTTAAATGTGAATATTCATTTACAGGATTAATCATTGCGGCCACTCTACGCCACTTTATCATCTTTGTAAACGATAAATTTATATTTTATCACATTTTGCTTTCATACTAAAATAATAAAAAAAAAAATACACTATTCATAGTTTTATCTTACGTCAGATGACAACGCCATAGAAACATGTATACGAATAAATTTGTGTCCAGAAAAGAAAAAAAAACAATCACAATGAAATCTTTAACCTGGTTATTAAATTATAAAAAGAAACTTTACAATATGTGAATAAACTAGGCAAGATTGAGGACGAAGAAACGAAGTAAAGAATAAAAGTAAATGATGTTGAATAATATGTACATATATTAACAGGCACATTCATGCATATATACATATATACATACAGGTTTTTTTCTCCTCTATTGTTGTTTATGTCTGTTTTTTATACGATAAATACGCGACCAAAAAATCG
The DNA here is from genome assembly GCA_022393335.1 of Macrotrachela quadricornifera. Taxonomy (NCBI): domain Eukaryota; kingdom Metazoa; phylum Rotifera; class Eurotatoria; order Philodinida; family Philodinidae; genus Macrotrachela; species Macrotrachela quadricornifera. The sequence continues at coordinate 101,055 of JAJEKB010000982.1, forward strand.
TATGAAAGAACAGAAAGAACAAAAATGACATAAGTTGCAATTGGCTTAGGCCAATATATTGGAATAAATATCTTCCGAAGTCTGATAAAAAAATGTGTTTTTTTTTGTATTTATACACATAAATATAACTACACCCACATTAGGTTTCATACAATTTATTCTTTTTTAACGAGCAATCTGACACATTCTTTTCTTCAAACTTATTCTTATGCATCAAAGATTTTACGACAAATAAAAAATTCATTAACAATATCGAATTGATATTCTTTTACTTATAAGAACATTCATAATCATTAATAGTATTCGATAGATGTCCTTCAATTTCAATAAGATATTTTCCATAGTTTTCCATTTTGGATGTTATTGCACCATTTGAATTTATTTCAATATAGATAATTGATTGATAAAGATAATAATCGACTGGAAAGCGCGGCGTCTTTCTGTAACCGGAGCTACTTCTGGAGTCGGACTGTGTGAATGACTTGCGGGCGGGAGTCCTGTTTGTCGTTGCTCTATGTTGATCAAGCGTCCGCACGAAGCTCGGTATCGACATGGTGGGAGTTGAGGAATCTCTCCTTCCAGGGCGTCTAAGGAAGGTTGAACCGGCTGAGGCGCGAATATGCGAGCAAGTCAAAGACCTCATGTCGAGCAGTCGTGGGATAGCGTTTGTGAATAGACAGCGGCAGGCAGCCCGTCCAATATAGTTGGACCACAGTCTGTTTTTCTTTTTTTTTTATTTCTCTAGATTATTTAATTATTCTTAAAATAGTTTAGTAATCAAAATGTTTTGTTCTTCATAATTTTTATATAAATTTATGAAGACAATGAATCTTTTAATGAGATAAGAACAAAAATTGCTATGAGAAAAATTTTGTTCAAATTTCTAATTGTTATAAATGAATAATTATTTGTTCATTAATTCAAGAATATTATATAAGTGAATACACAATATTCTTATGATAATATGACGATCGAGTATGTAAAGATGAACTATAATAAAATAAATCTATGAACTCCTTATATCAATGAGTGCGTGCTTTAACGCTTTTTTCTTTAAAACTATTTTGTCACATGAACATTGATATGAAGAGATATTAATTATCTTACAATGACAAATAAATGGCATAAGTACTTCAATAGATTTCAATTTATATCAAGGCCTATTTTCATGTCATTTAAAGTAATCTGATCGGTTTTTTTAACATAAAAAAAAGTTACGTTAATCTCATGTTCAACATTTTTAAAATATTTTTTTGAGCTTTAGTTCAATATTAATGCAAATATTCATCAAAAGATTGAAAAAAAATACATCGCTAGGCCTTATTACGTATATGCAAAATCATGAATAATCAAACCATATACTGTTATTTAGACTATTTATACTACGTAATTTTTGTAGAATATAAATATTATAATCACTTTCTACATTAAATAAAATATATGTATTATACGACCTATATTCAAAAAAAACCTATGTAAATATAATTTATTCAGATTTCATATTTAAAGGAATATTTCTTTTACTAAACATTATTCTTAATCATTTTAAGTATACATGTCGAATGAAACAATAAGACATGTAACAACTGTTTTTCCAATAGATTCAGAAGCTTTGAAACCAAATCCAAAACATCGACGTCGTGTTTCAATTATCAAAGATTTCAGTTTAAATACATCAACTCATGGAATTCCTGGTATTGCACGTAGTGAAAGTATACAAAATCGTTTATTTTGGATTGCTTCATTGCTTATTTTTGCTGGTATAATGACATATTTTATTGTTCAATCAATTCGTGCATATTTTGAATATCCTTCACAGACATCTATATCTATTGTTGTTGAATGGCCTCAAGCTTTTCCTGCCGTAACAGTTTGTAATTATTCTCCATTACGATATGATCAATTCATTGGTCCTTTTTTAAATTATTTAAGTGCACATAATTTAACAAATACAACGAATACATCTGACTTCACTATTCAACAATCTATGTATATTCAGGATTTTCTAATTTATAAACTCAATCAAGATGAATCCTTAAACAATTTTTTTTATTCACTTGAGTCAATGATGATGAGATGTTCTTATAATGGAAGACTATGTTCAGTAACTAATTTTACTTGGTTTATTTCATCAGCATATGGTCTTTGCTATACATTCAATGCAAAATTAAAAAATGATACTGATAATAGTATAAGATATAATGCAGATTTTGGAGGAAATGGCCTGCTTCAATTATATTTCTATGTGCATCAACATCAATATGTGCCTTATGTGTCAAATGGTAAGCATAATATTATGATTTCGTTGTAATGTACTTTGTTTTTTATATTTCTTCTATACATTTTATGCGTAGGTATTGGTATGGTAGTAATGGTTCATGACAATACACAGTTACCTTCTATTGAACTAGCAGCAATGCAACTTGCACCTGGTCGACATCACAAATTGAGCTATATAAAAAGAACCAGTTTGTTCTTGTCAGCACCCTACACAACTTGCAACGATAAACTTAATCTTGGGATGCAAGTTCTATTTGATCAATATCATGGTACTGATTATGGATATTCACAATATCAATGTTTTGCTGCTTGTATACAGGCTTATACGTGAGTGTGTTATGTTAGTTATACACTAGTTTCTTATACAATTTACTAATTTTAGTTATGCAAAATGTGGTTGTGGAAGTCCTTTTCGTTGGGCTGCTCGATATATTGTACTACCTGGCACTAATAAAGCAGTTAATATAACATTTTGTGATATAAGAAATTCATGCTATATTGAAGCAACAACAGAAATTATGAATACACACTCTATTTGGCGAAATTATTGTCCTGATTGTACACAAGAATGTTCATTCTCTGATTTTATTATTAAATCATCTTCAGTTCTAGCACCACCTAAGTATCTATTGAATGAAATAAAAAGGTTCGTTGAATCATCAAAAATTCCGTTGCCTGAAAATTGGTCAACATCCTGGATTTCAGAGATTCAATCTAGTTATGTTTCTTTGGAAGTTGCCTATGAAACGACTCGAAGCGAAATATATTCTCAACAAGCAACAATTAGTCCAACTGATGTAGTTTCTAATGTTGGTGGACAAACAGGTCTTTGGATTGGTATTAGCTTTCTTTCATTAATGGAACTTGCTGAAATGCTTTATAGACTTTTACGTTATCAATGTTACAGTCTCCGAAGAACTATACGAAAGAGATTTAGATCACAGGAAACTGATAATTACTTATACTGAATTATTAATAAGAATGAAAACATGTATACTTTAATACGGCTTTTTTACTGATCATAAGATGAATAGAATTATTTTACAAAAATTTTCATTCTCTGTTTCACTGATTCTGATATCTAAGAAAGCCTGAAATCTTCATGATCTGTTTCTTTAGATAAATCATTGGATAGTTTGACATTTTGAAAATGGCTTAATAAACTGTTCTAGATATTCCATGAGTCATTTATTATAAAGATTATTATCTGTTCATAGACATCACATACGCTATTTCATACATATTATTCAATACAAATATTATGATAATCTTTAATCAATATGTACATATTTTACTATTCAGTAATAGTTTATGTATATAACTGTACGTAGAATTCTTATAAACTGTATTTCGAGTATTATAAGTACTATTACATTAACATACAACTCCACTAAATAGAGTAAAATAAATTATACTACAATCAAATATATAATAATCAATAGTTGAAAACAAAGTTTTCTAAATTATGAATACACTGCTAAAAACTTCAAATGTTTGAAAGGAAAGCATTTTTCTCATTATAAAAGGTGAAAATAAATTGGAGTATTTTATTAATATAAAGAGGATTAAAAATGATTTTGGTGGTAATCTACTTCTTTCCACTATGCTTGTATTTGTATGAGAAAATTACAGAGCATAATGAAAGAATTCTTTTATCAGGCAGTAATAATGAATAAAATTTGCTTCAATTGTTTGTGATTAATGTAAGTTAATACCATCGGTTGTTCTTATACCAATAATATATTTACCCCATTGAATAATATTCCAAGGTTGTTGAGCATATTTATCGACTTTTAATAATTTTCCATTGTTAGAAATATGAAATAATCGACGACTTAGAGCATCTACAACCATCCATTGTTCATCATGAAGTAAACAGCAACGAAATCCTTGTCCAACATCGATTGACCAAAGACGTTCGAGATTTATCGAAGAACGAAGATCAAAACGTGTTGTATTTTTTTCTGTATTATAGATAATCATTGCAAGTGATTTATGATTTGATTTAAGATCGAAAATATATTCGCATTCGTCGCATGTTTCTGGTGTCCGTCGTTCTTTGACACCTTTATTAGACAGTGGAAGTTTATATTCAAAAATAGATGGACCTAATCCTTGTGTTAATAAGAATAAAGTAGAATCCGAACAAGTTCCACGACTCCATTCGACATCAGATGAGATTGAACATCGTGTCATAGTCATAGTATTTTGATCGACTGTAAATACATCTTTATTTGTTACTACTATGAATCGACCTATTGTTGACGACCAGCACATATCCCAAATATCATCATGAGTCCATGACATTTGTTTAATAAGTGAAAAATGTCGATCCAATAAAGAAAGATTTGGTGGTTGATGTATCAATAGATTTTTCTCATTGCTGGCTAAAGATGGATATCCATTCAATGGTAATTTCATTGTTCGACATGATGGAGGTAGAGGTAAGAGATCATGAATAATAAGGTTATCATCAATTACTAATGGATGGATAGTAAATCGAAGAGTTTGAAATTCACTTAACTTTTGTTCAATTAATCGAATATCTTGTGTGATTATTTCAACATCATCTCGGGCGGCATCATGTTTTCGCATTAATTTTTCCAATTTATTTCGAACTCGTTCGACTTCATGTTTTAATTTTTCACGTCTATCATCAATAAAATCTCGACGTTTTGTTTCATAATATCGTTCGACTGCTTGATGAGCTTCATCACGCCATTTTTCTAATGCTATAAGATAAGATGGTTCAAGAGATGTGAATTTAGTCAATCGTTTTGCAAGTCCATTAATTTTATCAGATAATGGTGGTAATTTATTATTAATTCGACCAAAATGTTGTGTTAAATGTTCTAAACAATAACATTTTTCACAACATATACATACAGTACGTGAAGGACTTCTACATCCTTCGATGGTACATGGTCTACTTGATGATGCCATCTTTTGCTTGCAACAAGACAGATGTGAAAGTCGTACAACAGAAGAATGTATGAAAAATAGATTGTTTACATGAAACACACGTGTTATAAAAAATTCTTTAAATGGTATTAACGAACGGTGAGAAGGCAAAATGAAGAGAGTAGTCAGAATTGCAAAAAAAAACAAAGTGTGTTTTTATTGTTTAGTGTATAGAACATTTTGTTTTGAAACTGTTTTTCTTTTTTCAAACTATTTCATAACATCAATCGCCGTAAACTTTTAGTTAAATGTGCATTCCTATCATTACTTAGGCATCAAAACTTTAGAGATACATATTACAAATGATTTTCATATCAATTGATTCATCTGATCGTTCACAAACTAAAATATAAAAAAAAATATAAGGTTTAAATTGTAAAAGATAGTTTTTGTTTTCGACGTGCTACACAATTTCATCAATAAGTAAGGCTTCATCAAAATCAACTTCGTGTTTTTAATTCATATATTAGATATTATGCATATATTCTCATGTCATGCTGAAGTATTTCTTTAATATTGAAAAGGATTTCGTGTAAATCATGTTGTGATTGAATAATTAAATTAAATTTATATGATTAGATATGTCTAAGAATGAATGCAGCTCAATTAAGAAGTCAGTACTCAACTCAGATTTTCACTTCACAATGATCATTTCATGTTATAGTCATAGACGTAATTGCGCATCTAAATATTATTCTAAGGGATATTGAAAATGTTTTTCTACATGCAATCGACAGTGATGTGTATAAAGTGCATTGGGCAAAATAACATTAAAGTTTTGATTATCAATTTGCCCCTTTTCAATTATTTTTGGATTAGATTCTCATATGTCTTTATTTATTCTTTCTTTACAAAAGAAAAAAATACTATATATATATATACTTATTTATACCAGTTTGCTCACATACAATCATTCGAAATGCACTCATCATTTAAATTGATTTTAATTCTACTTGTCGTGATAGACAATAAAGTCGTAAGGTCAGTACTATCATTCAAAATGAGAGATTTCTATTTGACATTCTATTATCTTTATCGCAAACAAAATATATATTCGAGACAGCAAATGAAACTTTTATCCAACTAAATTTTTTCCTATTTTGTTAGACAAAGTAAAATAAAAGTAATATATTTATTATGATATTATAATATAATAACAACGTACATAAACTGTCACATAGTTGTAGCGACTATTTGAATTTTTTTTATTATTAATCATGTATGTGATATCAATTTCTTTTATATTCTAGTGCAAGCAAAAGAGGAATAGCATGGCCACTAGACAATAAACAAGATTCATCCAATATTTTTATTGGTGGAAAAGTTTCATGGATTTATAACTGGTCTCCTCTAAGATATAACAACGCTGGATTTGAATTCGTTCCAATGTTATGGAGCACAAACAAAGGTCATGATGGAAGACTGTTCTATAATCAAGCACAAGGAGCAAAAGCTGTACTTGGTTTTAATGAACCAGAACGTGGTGAACAAGCAAACATGAATCCAGTTGAAGCAGCACATGCTTGGAAACAATACATTCAACCACTTCGAGCTCAAGGAATTCGACTTGGTTCACCAGGTATTGCTTCTACTGAACAAGGTTTGCAATGGTTACAACAATTTCTTAATGAATTGAATAGAATTGGTGGAAGTATTGATTTTCTTGCTCTACATTGGTATGGTCGAGGGGCAGACAACTTTATTAATTTTATTACAAATGCTCGTCAACGTTTGGGCAATAAATATAATGTATGGGTAACAGAATTTGCCTGTACATCATGGAATCCAAATCAACAGGTTTCTCAGGCAGAAGTTACTGAGTTTATGAGACAAAGTTTAGCTAAACTTGATTCGTTAAGTTGGGTAGAACGTTATTCATGGTTCGGTGCACAACGTCAATTAGATGCTGCACTTGGTTCTGCAAATTGTTTGATTGCACCCAATGGACAATTATCTGATTTGGGTCGAAAATATGTTCATGGATTCTAGATGATTATAGTTTGCAAATATGCAAAAATTTGAGGGAATTGAAAATATATCTTAAATAAAAGTGTGACATTATATGTGAAAAATATCATGAATGCAACTAATACCGTAATAATTTCATTAAATTTGACAGAAAGATAGTCTGTCGTAGATATGTCTACTATACAAAAGGTACTAAGACAATCAAATGTATAGATAATACAGAGTATTCAGAAATTCATCGACCAAAAGTTTTTCCATATATCTTTGCTACTTCATCAAACTTCATCAACAAATTTTTTTTAAATCATAGGTGAATGTACAGAGTTTTTATTTATTCAAACGAAGTTCAAAAGTATGACTTAGAGGTGTCACCTTTCATTGAAATAAGACAAATTAATTTTTTTCTATTTCCAGAAAAAAATTAACAAAAAGCTCTTTTCTTTTATTGTTTCGACTTTCTAAATCATTCTAATTCTAAATCGTCCAGATATCTGTTTGCTCGTTGACTAATACATACACCTGTGATATTCAGACCCAAATAATCCTTGTACCGCTATAAAATTTTCGATAAACTAACGTTACGTGCAGTATGATGCAGTTGTACAATGCCAAGCAAGCTAATCATTGAGCCTTTTTCTGATGAATCAATGATTGATCAAGAAAAGTATATTTTGATATGCTTGAAAGTTTCTATTAGCTAATTTTAGGAGACGAAAAGTTTATTGAATAGGTGTTTTTTCGATAGTATGGGCTACTAATGCACTTCTCACACTTTATTTTGGTAAGTTTCTAACCATATGAAAATATCAAACAAAAAAGACTTAGTCAATTTTTGAATTATTTACGCTTTGCAAAGAAAGTGAAATTTTCGATTTCGATCAAAGGTGATAGTTTTGCAAAGTAATATGGGAATATCGTTCAGATAAATAAAAACTCCGTGTATTCATCTACAATTTAAAAAAATTGTTGATATAGTTTAATGAAATAGCAAAGATATACGAAACAATTTTTGATCATTGAATTTCCAGATACCCTGTATATCTCATCATAAATGCTAAGATTGTATAACTACAGTGTGTGGATTGAGGAATATCAATTACAATTTTATTTTTTTTTGTAATAGAGCAATAATAAAATACAATACTTGTTAACAATCATCGCTTACAATAGACACTTAATAGACACAAAAATAAAACAACATGAAATGTTACAGACATTGATTTTCAATAGTTCTTTTTAATATAAAGTTATTTTATGATTCATTCAATCTATTTCTCTATGCCTTCAATACGTTCACTAATTGTGTTAAAAATTCGATCAAAAATTCTTGTTTGTTTACCATAATTCTTGCCACTTTTTCCATTGCGATGATGTAAATCATGATCTTCAATTGTAAGTTCCATTCCAAATGGTCGAAGTATTTCACCAAGTAGTGGATGAGTCCAATAAACACGTGTACCACTATGACCCATTCCTTCAATATACATAAGAATACATTGAGCAATCCAAAATTCATGTGCTGATAATGGCATAACTAAAGATGCACCTAATGGAATGAGAAAAATTTCGATAACTTCTTGTATATTATCAGCAAGAATTGCTTGAAGTGGTGTAGGATGTTTTGTAGCATGATGTTTACTATGATACTTCCAAAGAAAAGGAACTGTATGAACTGTACGATGATAAGAATAGAAGAAAAAATCTAAAGCAATCAACCAAAGGCCAATTTTGATTGGAAAAATCCAAGAAATAGTCTTGCCAAATGATGGAGGAGCATAACGATCGTATCCACCTAAAATCAAACCACCAGCAGTACGTGCTATTGTATAAACGAGAACACTTAGAATCAATCGAAATACATCCTTATCAGCAACATAATCACGTGGTCTTTTATGTTCATCGAAAGTACCATATAAATCCATATAATAAGTAAGTTGTTTAATTAGATTAATAGTAAAAACAACAAAAGCCAAATGATAAAAAATAAATGCTATAGCGGGATGCCATGTATGAAAGAAACTATTTTCGGGTATAATATAATACCAAAATCCTTGAATAATTAATGCTGGAGCAATCATAATAGTTAACCACATACGTTCATACCAAACATTGAGATTAGGTGGTGAATTTAGATTTTGTGGTTGAACAATATAACATTTGTCACTGGCAAGATCAAGCGTGGCAAGACGTTCCCAAAAATTTCGTTTTTCATATGACTTTTTTACCCAATTGACTGTTGCACGAAGTTTATAAGTAACAGTTGAAGAAGGTACCTGTTGAAAATCTGTATCAATTTCAGAAACTAATGGTTTTTCATAAGTCGTTTTCAGCATAGCTGTTGATCTCACGTTTATTGTTGCAATATTTTTTTTAATATAAACAAATAAAAATACGTTAAGTTTTAGTATTCCTATTTATAGTACATCTGCGTCACATCCTTAAATTCTTATATTTTTCTCCAACAGCTTGAAATTTATGAATCATTTTTTCTTTTTATTCTTTCTTTTGTGTCTATTCTTCATTGACATTATTGCAAAACTTATTTCAAGAACCCAAAAATGAAAGAACGTAATAGACGAAAAACAAGAAAAAAAACAATAGTTAATTGTGTACAGTCTACATTGTTCTCTACCTGTTTCTGTCAAATTTAGCTCTCTTATCATATAACAAGATATGAACCATAGAATTTAAGCTGTAAAACATATTGGAATGAATATATGCGTTTATTAATACAATACTCTAATTAAATTGGAAAGATTTTGCTTGAAACACCAAGTTTATATGATTTCGACCTGTGTATTAAAATTTTTTTGATAGATGTAACTCGGATTGATCAATACAGCTATCTGTATTTTCACCATAACGACATCGAATATAGCCGTTTACATTCCAAAATAGCATGTAAACAAATGCTACTTATCCATAGTCTTCCAACAGTAGCAAAGCACTGTATTTCTACACGAGATATTACGGTAAAGTACAGTCCATTCATATACTATTTTGAACAGTAAATGATCGTATTCGGTGAGGTTACGATAGAAATACGGATAGTTATAATATATGATCTAAGGAGAATTGAATTGCTTTTCTACTCAATTAATTGCAGATAAAAATAAAATCAACATTTCTATATATAAAGAACAATCGTACAGTCTTAGTGTGTCAATGATTTAAACTGTTACGTCTCCAGATTAAATAAAATTTCACTGTGACAAATCGTACAATCCAAGTAGATCAATAAGTCATTTACAATTAAAATTTTGTTTTAAAGGCTGGCTCATAGATTCTTTTAAAATAAGATACAAATTATAATAATTAAAAATATGTATATAAATGCAGATATAAAAGATATTCATCGAAATCAATATATCAATTTTTATTGAAAACAATAATTTTATCATATAAGATCAGTTATAAAGTTATTAGCAAAATATATTAAAAAGAAAAAAAAGACTTTTTTGTTGAATCATGAAAATTTTCACGTGGCGACATGATAAGAACCATTAAAAATAGATATTAATGCGTCAGACAATCTTTTATTATCATATATAGTACGAACTTTTTTTCTAAGTATTTTTATTATTTAACCTCATCTTATGTAATCAATGATATCAAGAAAAAATTAAATTCACCGGTAAAGTTTCTATAACTTTATTATAAAAAACAAACAAAAAAAAAGCTTATTTTCATTAAACATATTCTACTAATTCATATATTTTATTGGTCGGGGTAAATTCTCTTTATTTAATTAAAACATTTTCCTAATCACACACGTCAACAAAAGCAAGTGAATTAAATATAATTAAAAAAAACCGTAGAAACTGTGCAAAAATAGTGCAAGAACATGTGTGATCTCAGAAAACAAAAGACAAAAAAAAGACACAAATCATTTAAGTCTCTTTGCTATTATCCGTTTTTATATCGATGAGAAAATAAAAAGAAATTAGCACCTTGATTATTAAAAGTAAAACTAAATCACCGGTGAGGCTAATCAAATACAAAATAAATATTTCTTTTTTAACTTTCTGTTGATGTTGCTCCACCGCCTCCCGGTTCATATTGACGTCGAAAACAATCACCAACAGGAAAAAAGTCCCATTTACGACTTTGATACATTTCCCAAACATAACTTTCCTATTTAATTTAGAAAATAAATCGTTTTTTTTTCTGTTTCTAAATCAAATCATTATATAAACAAACCTGTCCAGTATGTTCTGTATCAGGTTTATTCAAAAGATGCGTTAAAAAGAACATATAATTAGCAAAATTATGTTCTGCTGTTGTATGTGTCTAAAATAAATAAAGTAAAAAAAAAAGAATTCGTTTTTTGTTTCTCGATAAATATATATTTATTACTTCGAATCCATGCGGTTCTTTATCAAAATAATCTTGTCCAATACCACAAATAAAACATTTTGACTAAAATATTTTCAAAAAATAAATAATAGAATTTCGACCGTGTTCCTTTTTTTACCTCAAGTGTTTCTTTTACTGAATCAAGTTGTTCTCGAAGATCACCAAATGCATCAATAATTAAACCTAAAAAAGTTTGATTTTTATATACAAATTAATTATTATAAAAATAAATTTAACCTTGAAGAATAGCAAGAAGAATAATGATTATAAAAAAGAAAAATGTTATATCAAAAATAATTCGATATAATTCAAGTGCATCTCCATTTGGTGATTCCAGTTCATCACCAATACCACCACCAGCTCGAATACCAGAATACAAATGAAATTTAAAGCACTAATTAAAAATAAAAATATTATTTATACATATAGCTTATTATTTAATCTTGGATCGACCTAAATGAATCTCAAATTAAGAAAAAAAAAAAAGTTTTTATTAAAACTGAAACTAGCTAGTCTCTAGATCAATATCGAATTCGAATTCTTATCAATGAACTTTAGTGTATCAATAAAATCTAAAATAATACAATCATTAACAGAAAAAAATAAGTTCATAGTTGAATAGTTATATTTATATAACTTCATCGATCCAAACTTGAATGATCCATTGTTTCATCAATAAGAATGTGAATTTGATACTGATCTAAAGACTAAATTGGATATTAATCAAAAAACCTTTTTATCTAAACCAATATTTAAAGCGATCATTCTCAGATTTGAGATTCTTCCAAATCTTAATTTTAATACTAACAAATATACGTTTTATTTTTGTTTTTACTTACAGTTAACATATCTTTACAATTTTCTTCTCTTTCTTCACCTTCTTCTTTTGTATAAAATTTTCGAAAGAAATTAAATGCAATAACTGTATAAAGATAAACAACAACCGCCATTAACATAATTGTTAAAACTAACTAAATAATTAATCAAAAGAATCAATATTATTTTTCTAAAACAAAAAAAAAGAAGATAGATTTTTACCTGTCGACCATTATGAGTAATTGATTTTAAGATCGTACTTAATGCTTTAACACTGATTGCAACATCAAGTAAATGAATTGCAAAGACAAAAAGTGAATAATTACCAATAACAGAAAATATGAAATAAAAGAAGACATAGAGAAATGACTAAAAAGAAAAAATCAATATTTTCAATTAAATAAGAAAATAAATGAAATAAACAAATAAATATGTTAGAGGAAAACAACAAATTTCATAAGACTTTATAAGTATTAAGATAAAGAAACTTATAAATACTATGTAATTTCTACAATATGTAAAAAAAACACTAAATGTTCTATAGAGGTAGGAACAGAATATCTTTTTTTCTATATCGTTATTATTGAAACATTTTTAACATAATGTGACCGATTTTTAAAAAATTGTCTTATATATTATAAATATTCTTACAACTGCTGATGTCATACACATTCTATACAACATCCACTACTATCATTCTATTAATGTGAATCATTAATATTTTTCTTTAATAAAACAGCTTTATTGGTAATTTTTGTGGATTTTTCTATAAACTAAATATATTCTAGAGATTTCCGAAAATTCCATAAGATGTCAGATTGAAGTTTCCACTATTTCTTTCTCGAAATTTTCAAGTCAACAGAAAACAATGTATTATTTCGTTAATAGCATTATCATTTCTAATAAAAGAATTTATTAAAAACAAAATCAATCTCTTTATTATATTATTTCTATCTGATTACTCTTACTAATATCTCAATAATACGATATAATGATTATAATAGAATAGAATTCATTATATTCATATCCAATTATCACTTACATTATCCGTAAAAATGACACCCCATTTCCAAATTTGATATCGCATATCAACTGATTTAATTCTAAATAGATATAAATAAAAACTAATAATTCATATTTTCTTGTTACATACTTTCCCCATAAACCAGTTTCAACTGGTTTAACTATTTCAAATTTTCCTGGTGTATCATTTTTTTCCATACCCAAAAATCGACTTAATTCATCATAGTCAAATTGATCAGAATATTTATTTCGAACTTTTTTCTTTACAAATTTATCCCAATATGAATCAGGAAATGATTTTGAACTTATAACAAGTTTATGCCATTCACGTGATAAATATGATAATATCCATGAATTATTTTCACTTGGTTGATCAATTAACCAAGCACCTTCAAATTCTAATTTACGAGCTATTTCTTTTTCTCTTTTAAATATAACCAATGGTACCTAAATAAAAATTTTTTCATATATATATATATTAAAATAAAATAAAATTTTATTTATACTTTTAATTTATAATAACTAATCATCATTAGAAATGCTACACATGAATGTAAAAATGCACTTATTTGTAATAAATAAACCATATAATAATTTTTTGGATCCATCATAATTACTTCATTATCATCTTCATCAACACTTTCAATTGCATCAGAAGGAACAGGTTCACTAGCTGCTTCAACTAATGGCATAGCCTATGATTTTGAAAAATTATTTGATTCTTTTTGTTTAATTTAATTAATATTACCTTATAAAAAAGCATAAGAAAATTAATTATAAATGCAAGACAAAGAGCCATAAACTTTAATTGATGATAATTTCGTGCTATTAATGCCTATTTAAAAAAATAAATAAATAATAACAAATAAAGAATATAATCAAAAAACGATTAAGATTTTCTCTATTCTGAAAACATTATATAATGGAAGTATTTTATTAGTATACAACTATCTTAATATTAGTTTACTAAGATCTCGTTCCTTTTATGAATACAAACTTAGAAGACAGTCTATCGAAAAAACGGTCAGTCTTATATAGAATTGATCTTGATTAATTTTTTTTCAATCAAATAATACATTATATTAAGAAAATTATAGATTTAAAATATTACGACCTCCGAACATATTTGAGAAAAAAAGGTGACGACTCCAAGCCTCCATGTTTTGGAGATAGATCATAAAAATTTAAAAACAAACTTATTTTTTTCACAGTTCAATCATATTTTTAACTATTCTTCTAGTCTCTTCATCATTGCGAGTCGAGAAAAATCTCAAAAGGTGTCGAACAGAATCTTGTGCAAAAACAACCATATTAATAATAATTAGAATAACTTTAACAAATCGATAAGACTTCCACAAGTCGCGTTGGTCAATGGTTTATAACTAGCATTTTGCTACTAATTTATCTCTAATCTTACTAAACAATAGTCTGAAAGATAACTGAATACATCTTCTGAAAACTTTTCTCAGCTCATAGCGACGAACAGACGTCAAAAACTTATGATATAACCAAAATATGAATAAAAAGGTCATTTATCTCCAAAAAAAACGAAGACTTGACATCTTTGGCATTTTTCTCATGTATATCAAAGAATTGTAAAATTTTGAATTAATAAGTTTTTTAGTATGAACTTTCATTTGAGATCAAAACAAAATTTAGTCATGACCAGTTCTGTATAAAACTAATTGGTCTTCTGACAGACATTTTTTAAGTATTTTGTTCAAAAAAAAAGAAGAAGACTTCATTAAACCAATACTACGATAATTATATACTAATAAGATACTTCCATTTTATAATGTTTTTAAAGTGGAAAAAAACTTGATGATGATAATAATTAGGTCTTATAAAAGAAAATTTTTATTTACTAAAGCTTTTTTTCCATAATCAGTTCTTGCAGGCGGCTCAGGTGGAATAAAATCATCATCTTCTACTGTTGTTCCATTAAGATTAATTGTGGAAGGTTTTTGTTGGTATTCAGCTTGAATATTAACCTTTGAAAAAAAAACAAAGATATTTGATTTTAAAAAATATTTCTTAAATTACTTCAAGTGCTTGTTTAGATTTTTCAATAATATTTGGTGACATATGTATTGTTGTTGTTAATTGTGGTTGATGTGGAACAGAAGCTGTTATTGCATGTTGATGTTGAGTATGTTGTGTTGATGGTGTTATATGTGTTGTTGTAGTAACTGATGATGGTAATGTTTGTCCCATTGATGAATCAATATTATTAACAAATAAAGATTTTTGATCAGAATCAAATGTTTGAACACTATTGAAATTAAGTAAATTTATTTGTTCATCAGTTAAAGACATTCTATAAGAAAGTAGAAAATCAATATCAAAATTAAAAATAATATTTATTACTTATGTTTTGGTGCTGGATCAGCACTAAGACCAACACCGAATGCATTAACAGATATTGGTTCTTCACTTGGATTAAATCCAATTTGTGCAACACTAACTGAAGCTAATTAAAAATTTCAAATAAAATTCTATTCCATATATACATAGATATACCTCCGGAAAAAAATAGTTACACTATGTATTTTGAATATATGCTCACTCTAAAACCACATATTTTTAAAAGTAATTACATATCCTGAAAGGCCATGAAATTATCTATTTTTCTGTATACTTACTTATTTTCTTGCATTTACTTATTGAAAAGAAAATTTCAGTATAATGGAAAAATTCTCAATCGCCATACAACGAGAATGACAGAAAATTTCAAGCTCTATCAGAGTCTATAACTACTTATTCAGATAAAACTTTGTAATAAGAATAATGAATGCAAAAATAAAATCCAGAACGAAAAATGTAGATTTATGGTGCTTGTCGATTGAGGATCTGTTCATTGTACTCAGATTTTTTTTTCAATAAATGAATCCAAGAAAATAAGTAAATATATAGAATAATAGAAAAGTTCATGGGCTTTTAGAATATATAATTACTTTTAAAAAGATGTGACTTTAGAGTGAACATATATTCAAAATACAGAGTGTAACTATTTTTTTTCCTGAGATATATCTATATAGAATCACATACGTAAATGAAGATCACGTCGTTTAGTTGGTGGTGGTAAAGCAACTCTGTCTGCTCTTGTATCTTGTTGATCTTCTCCAGCCATTAAATTCCAAATACAATAAGTCAATGTTCTATATAAACAAAATAATAAATTATGTTTCTAAGTTTTTTAAATACTATTTTGAATAAATTAGAAATTATATAAAATAAATATATTAAAATATAATAGACAAAAACAAAGCGAAGCAACAAACCGTTTGTCTTTATTATCTATAACTGAACTATTCGATCGTTTTATTGAATAATAATGTTGTTGTGATAAATTTTTATCATTAAAAAAATATTTAATATTATTTGAAATTTTCAAATATTTTGGAATAAATAATGAATGATTATTTTTTCGATTCTTATATATTGATGAAATTATATTGAATTTTTCATTATATCGATGAAATATTTTTGCCATAGAATAATATGAACGTTTAGTTAATGTATATTTCATAATCAAAAAAACATGCAAACTGAAGAAAAATTTTATCACAGCAAATTCATGCATGGGAATTTTTTTAATTATTTACATACCTCATTGCATAGATTATTATTAGAAATAATAATCGAATACATTTAATTAATAATAAAAATAAACTTTTAATCATATCTTTAAATGTCATTTGACGAAATTGACTATAACCATAACGAATTGTTGATGGACGAAGTAAATGAAAAAGACCTTTTATACCAGACCAAGTATATGATAAAACTAATTTAACTGGTTCAGCTGTTGTAGGATGACCATGACCTAGTTCAGCATCTGGAAATGTAGCAGATGGAGTTACTTGATCATCTTCTTCACCACTAAGCGCAACTGCATGTTGCATCTAAATAGAAAATAATTTATAAGATAGATGCAATACGATAATCAGATTCGTGAAAGAGTTTTAATAATTTAAATTATTATTAGTTGCTATAAATCGTGGTAAAATTGCGAAAAAAAGAGAAGGACATGAATTAAATTTTTATCTGGTTTCTCAAATCTAAAGGATTTAAAATACATATTGTTGTACTAAAAATATATTAATTAAACATTATTCAAAATTGTTGAATCTAACGCAATTAGTATTTTATTTTCTATTTATAACAGATATTGTTTTTTTAATTGGAATATAAATTATTTTATATAACGTTAAAGAGTATAAATTCTGTCATAGAGAATTTATTTTGTTTGTTAAAATTTTGAAAAACTAAAATAGACTAATGCACAAATATGAGTATATTTTGTAATGACAGGTCTTGCTTTATATTCTTATCGTCAATTATGCATTTGTATGCCATTTGATAAATAATCATAAATATATATATATATATGTACCGCTGAGAAATCTGAAATTCTAACACTCATGTACTGGCATTTATTGACATGTACTCGATTACATGATAGTATATGGGGTGTACAACTGCTTGTTTACACCGTAACGCGTCATTCTTTATACAAGTACATTCTGTATTCGTTGCCATGCATCTGTCAAATCGTATATGTTTAGGTATAAGATATAAATACGTATAACTGTCTATTATCCTTTCTATAAAGGATTACTTTAAAGTCTTACTGAGATGATTCTTTTTATATCGATGGTCTACTTTAATTATTTAACGTAGAGACGAATTTATTGTCTGAATTATTTTTGATTCTTACTTCAAAAATGGTATCTTCACAGAAATTAATAAATTGTTCTAATTTTTCTTTATCATCAGTTTCATTAACTACTAAATGTAAAAATGCTTTTTTCGATTCCTAAATTGAAAAAAAATAAGATAAGAAAAAATATTATTTATTATAGTTTAAAAAACAAACTTTAATATGTGGTTTATTCCATTGTTCAATATTTGATTCAGTTATTTCAAAATAAACACGTTCAATATATCCTGCACCACCTTTAATTTCAATTCTACCAAGATAATCTTGAAAATATGATAAAAAGCTTTTAGCTTTATCCATTAAACGTTGTAAACGTGTATCATGTGGCATATGTTCAGATAAATTTGTTAATAAAACAGCCATATTAAATCCAATATCTTTTGCTGGATTATGAAAACGTTCTGTAAATTCCATAAAATCAATTTTTCCATCTTGATTTGTATCGACACACATTAATATGTAATCAATATCTTGACTAAAAAGAATAATAATAATTACAATATTATATTCATTAATTTTCTTATTGAAATAATATTTTACCTTGTATACATTTTTTGTGCTTCCATAGCACGACGAAATTCTTTTGGTGAAATGAATCCATCTTTATTTGTATCAAATTCTTGAAATGCTTCTGATGTTGTTAAACCTTTCATCTTTAAAAATATATCAAAAAATTGTAATAATAATTCAACATTTGATTGAGATTCAATTAAAGTATCAACCATTTGTTTACCAACTAAAAATGAAATATATATATCAATAAAATTTTTTTAAACTTATCAAATAAATTACTTGGACCGTTGAGAACATTGCCTAAAATTCGAAATAAATACTATGTATAAAAAAGAAAAAGACATTTGAAATACCTTCAAGCATTGATAACAACATAATAATCATATCCTTTTGTAATTTCATTAATTCACGTAATAATTCAATTTGTAATGGATCCTAAATAATAAAATTTATTCAATGAAAGATAAATAAATAAAATTTTACTTGTGATAATTTTCTTTGCATATGTGCAAAAATATAAAGAAATCCAGAAATTGCATCCCATAAACGACTATTTGCCAATGCCAATTGATTTTGTGGACATGGACCCTAAAAAATAAAGAAAATAGTCAATATATCAAATGAATTTCACGAATTAAATGAATATATATTCAAATGAATGAAGTAAATCGTTTATTACCAATTTATAAAAACAATATGAATTGTTGATATGACAGATAGGAAAAAAGAATAATTAAGATTAGTTTTATATAATATCAAACCTGAATATATTCAGTTAATGTATTGAAAACTTGTTTAGCAACATTAATAGCTCGACAAAAATTTTCTTTTCCATGTGCATC
The DNA here is from genome assembly GCA_022393335.1 of Macrotrachela quadricornifera. Taxonomy (NCBI): domain Eukaryota; kingdom Metazoa; phylum Rotifera; class Eurotatoria; order Philodinida; family Philodinidae; genus Macrotrachela; species Macrotrachela quadricornifera. Next base: position 120,537 of record JAJEKB010000982.1, read on the forward strand.
TACTGTTTCTTTTCCTGAATAATGCCAATAAAAATCCATTAATGATTCCTAAGACAAAAATAAACCATGCAAATAAAAGAAAAATTCTATAAAAAAAATTTTCTATTACTTGTAAACTAAGTAAATAATCCACAGTACATATAATAATATTAACATTTGTATTACTTCCTGCTTGTGAACGAAGATAATTTTGAAATTCAAGATTGTGTCCTTCACATAAAAGTTGACAAAAACGAAAAAGTGAAATAGTAAAATCTGCATCATGTAAATTTTTTTCTCCAGCCATTCCGTCAGCTCCAACACCTGAAAAGAAAACTTTCAATATAATTCTATTAAATTTTTATTTAACATACCAAGTACTTCAGCTTTAATACAACGTTCAAATGTATCAAGATCAAGTACACTACAATTAGCCATTAATGTTGCTAATGATGTAAAACATCCAACATCTTTTGTTTCTTTTAAATAATCTAACATTCGCTAAAAATTAAATCAAATAATAAATAAAAATTAATTAATTAAATTAAAATTTACTTTTTGAACTTCACGATTTCCACCGTGTAATAATGATATACCAAGTTGTAATGTTCGTTGAAGCATCTCATTATTTTCACCTAATTAATAAAATATTTATTATTTAAATATTAAAAAATAATTTTAAAAAAAAACCTTTGCTTGCACTTATATATAATAAAACAGTTTCAGCAGCACCTCGATTTGCTAAACGATTTTGTTCATAAAGTAATTTTTGTTTTTCCATTTCTTGTTCCTATATAGATGATAAATCTTTTCATTAAATCAAAGTTATATTTAAAAATATTAAAAATACAAAATTTATTTCTGATTATAATCTTTGTCAATCTCTATCAATTCCATAAGATACGAAAAATGCTTTTTTATTTACATACAATCTATTAACTTAATATTTAAAGTTATTTTTTTAAAAATTTTACCTGAAAAGATTTAACTTCTTCTGCTCCACCATCATCATCATCTTCTTCAATAACACAACTCTATAAGAAGAAATATACAATAAAAGTTTATTTTATTTTTTTAATTAATTAAAAAAAAAAACGTTTACTTTGCTCATAATAGATGAATATGATAAATAAACAACATCTTCTGTAATTGAAAAAACTTGAGCAGTTGTTGCAGCTCGATTTAAACATTGTAATAACTGTCTTAATGGATCTGGTTTAATTGTCATTGTTAATGTTAAAACTTCTGTTTCACTTTCATTTTCTTCTTTAATCGTTGTTATTTCTTGTTCATTTATTTCTTGATATTCTTCCTTTAAAAATAAGAAAATAATATAAATAAAAGGCAAAGAAAAAAAAATTTTACACAAAGTTGTCCAATTAAACGTCCACGTGTATCTTCTTCAGCACCAAGCCATAATTCTCGATATGCACGTAAAAACATATTCATTGCACGATGTCGTGGAGCTGAATGTAATGGTGCCATACGAAAACAAGCCATTATAGCTTTTTTACGCTGAGATGAAACAAGTTTTCTCCATGTACCACGTCGATGTGTTGGAGGATGATCAACAAGATTTAAACCAAATAAAACTTTAGCCATTTTAAGCATATTTTTTATTGAAGTTTCTTGTGAATGAATTATACCAGTTTGGTGTGATTTTGAACCAATTTTTCTATATAATGCACTTTGCCAATTATTTTTATTAACAGTTTCTCCCTTTTAAATTAAATAGAAATAAAATAAAATAAAAGAATACAAAGAATTTGAATGTACTTGTTCTTGAGCAAAGAAAATATCACGAAGAAATTCTTCAACATTTTCTTCTTGATCATTCTAAATATAAAAATATAAATATGTCTATATAATCAAAACAAATATATCTAATAAACAAACTGTTAAATCTAAAATCATTTGTTCTTCAGTTGGATTTTCAATTTTTTCATCATGTGCAATTTTCATCTATAAAATACAAACAAAATTTATTTATATTAAGGGATATACCTGGAATTCTGAACTGATTTTAAAATTTATCATTCTTACATTTAACAAAATTAAAGTCTTTGAATCTTTAATAGATAATTACGCATACCTAGGCTCAGACTTGGAACCGGTCCGACCGGTCGTTTTTTTCATTTTGAAAAATGACTTAAGTTACTAAAACTTGCCTATTTTTACTCATTTTTAACGATTTTCATGATTTTAATCATGAGCAAATACGAGTTTTCCAGTTTTCAACTGATAAATTTTCAGCTATTGTTGAAATCTCAACTCTACACGTTCACTAATATTTCCATCACAGAATGAGAGCCTCAAAATTCGTTGAGTAAATTTTCTTACTCACACGAAGGTATGCATAAGATGTACCGACCATACACCGAAAAATTTATTAGTTCTGACAGACCACCTTGTGCTGATCGGATCCGAAAAAATCAAATCGGTTCCAACTCTGCTTAGGATTATATAACCACTAAGTTTGAGAATATTATTGTTGTACTACAATTTTCCTCATTATCTTGATTATTATTTTTACAACAGTACAAGTATTGGAAATAAAAAAGAAATACAAAACAAACTATCATTTAGATCAAGTTCTATTACATATTACTGTTTAATTTTCTAATAATACTGTATTCTTACTTCTATAATTTCTCTTTTAATGCAGCCCAAATATTTTTTTATAGGTTCAATATCGAGTAGTTTTACAGTACAATTTATTGAGTAGAACCTGAACTTATCTCTTTGTTTATGATCTTAATCATCTTGAAAAATAATAGTTTCTATATAATCTAGCTCGTCAGCTGCTTTTTTTACTACAATAAATCAAACGAATTTTGTATATGCACCATCGATAAAATACACTTTCTTACGACAATTACTACCCTATGATCTTATAAACTCTAATAATTCATCAATAAAAACGGGAGATTGTTGAATGATTTCATATCGTATTTGTCTAAATGTGCTACATGAAAATTGAAAAAGAAACTGCAGTAACTATATAATACTAAATATGTACAATAACCTGGTAAAGTATTAAAGACTTTGCTTTTGTTGAATGTAAGAGCAATGAATTGTTTTAAAACATTCGAAGTACTTCTTATATATCTATATTTAATATTAATTCTTACGTCAATCATTTTATGTTTAGCTAATTGAATAAGTTCTTGTTCTCGACCGCCAAATGTATTCATTCCAACTGGTAATAAACGTTTAATACAAGCAACACTTAATGATGTAAATTTTTCTTTATCTAATCGACGTTTTTTTCGTTTTTGTTTTCCACCAGTTGAAGTATCACTAGCAATTTTCATTGTCATTGTATCCGATGTATTTGTTGTTTGATTTGAACCACTTGGCATTAACATACTTGTATTATCTATTTCATGTTGAGTAACAAAATTAAGTTCTTCACGTTTAAAATACTATAAAACAAATATAAAATGTTTAGGAAGAAAAAAAAACTTTTTCTTGTTTTGTAATTTACTTTTGATTTACACCAAGTTGAAAATACTTCAGCCATATTATAATATAATTCTTCAGCATGTATATCACCATTTTTAAGCCAATATGATCGATGAATATCAACATATTTTATTAATAATGGACCAAATGCATAAACATCACGAACAAGTATTTCATAATTCTAAATAAATTATTTAAATAAATTTATTTAACAATTAGATTTTATTATTCAATTTACTCTCATTAAATTTGTTTCAAGTTCTTCACGTTCAGATGATTCTAAACGAGTAGCATGTTTAAGTGATTGTTCTTGTGCATATAAATCTTCACATTTAGCTTTTAAACGTTGTGATACAGGTAAAAAATATGGTTCCAAAAGACTTGTAGATGAATTAAGAATTATTGCTTGTGTATATACTTTTAAATATTATATAATTTAAATAATTTTTTTTTATAAAAACAAAAAATTCTATTTTACCTGCAATACGTTTCATCCATGGAGCTTCAGCTGCATCAATATTATTATTAATTAATTTTAAAACACTACCTAATACAGAATTCATATGTTCTGATGTAACATTAGTTACTTTAGGTCTAAAAAGCACAAAACAAAAAAAATTCAATATTGAAAAATATGTCGAAGAAATAAATGAATATACTCAGTTGATTGTTTAGCTTTTTGTGGTCCAACTGACCACCAATATGGTAAATAAGAACAAACACATGGTAAAATAACTTCAATAATATGAGGTGCATCTTCATATTTTGCTTTTGATTCTGCATGTTCTTCAATTTCTGATATAACTTTTGTTAAATGAGGAATAGTTCTTCCAACATTTGTCATAACATCTATTTTAATTAAATATAAATAACATATATTTTTATTTAGTTAAAATGTTTTTTTTTAATCTATGAAATTTTACCATTAGCTTCAGGTGATAATTGTGAAACATTTGATGCATGTTTATTATTTGCATTAAATTCAGGTTCAAAAAATGCTACAGGAAAACAAGAGGCAAATGAACTTAGACAATCACCCAACAATGGACGATGACGATTTAATTCTTCAATAATCCATTCTCTTTACAAAAAGAAAATTTAATATAGACAAGAAAAATGAATTAGAAGTGATTAAGAGAAATCTACCGATCAACAAATTTTCTTCCTTGCGTACCAATAACCCAAAGAGCATTTAGAATTTTATAACCAGCTAATTGAATTTCATTTTCTATTAAATAAAAAAATATTATTAATTTGTATATTAAAACTTTTAACTGAGATGATCAATATTATCAGTTATGATAAAAATCTATAAAAGATTATTGTATATAGAACAGTCTAAAGTTTCGTTTTAATCTCATTATAGTTTATGTTCATATTGATTGACTAAGATTGAAAAACTCTTAGTGCAATCTTCATTAGATTGAAATGTGAAACACGATAACTACTAGGTACCGGTCGTAGAAAGAAAATTCGCTAAAACCATATAGACAAACATCCTTCCTTCTTCGAGAATAGACGAGTATTCTTAATATAAGACATGCCAGAACAAATGTTCATCAGCCTCATTAGAAAGCGATGCATCAACAACATATCGAATTTTGAAAAAATATTCATTAAAGATTAGTTACACTCAACTGTTTTTTTTTTTGAGAAATCGTTTTGCATTATACTATTCATACCATATTTTTATACAAAAATGACAATTTTCCCGTGAAAAATATCGGAAAAATTCTGAATTTCTACCTCTATATTTCAACCTTCCTTTTGGATGGTGTTTCATAATAATTAAGAGAACAACTATCAAAAGATTTGGAATAAATTTAGATATTAATAACAATTGGAAAAATTGAATTTTCTTTATACAAACTAAAATTTGTATCTATATTAATCTTTTTAAATAACATCTTACCAAAAACGTCAACTCCATAATTATTCTTTCCTAAATGATCAAGCATTGATGAAAGTACAGGTAAAAGAACCATATGTATATATGAAAGACTAGTTGTTCCACGTTGTAAAGTTCCTTTAATATGACTATAACGTCTTTGTTCAAGATTTTGTACAGTTTGATTAAGATCTTCAGCAATATTATTAAATAATGGTAATAGTGATGCACGAACCATTTCTTGACTATTTTTCATAACCGAACTAAAATAAAAAGTAAAAAACAATAAAATAAAATAAAAAGATATTTAATAATAATATTACCTAACATCAATTGCCCGTACAAGAACTTTAAGACAACGTACTGATATATTAACTTCATTTCCAAATGCACTAAATTTTTGTCGAAGTAAAAATGCCAATTTACAAAAAAGACTACAACTCATTTCTTTTTCTTTAACTGTTGCATAACCAGTACCAGTTTTTAATGATGATGGTGTTATAAAATAATTTCTATGTGCTTGAAAATATTTTTCAACAAGTGGTAAAACAACCTTTATATAAATATAAATAATTTAAATTTTAAAAGAAAACAAAAAATTTTTTTTGTATATTTACTTTTCCAAAAAATTTCACATCCTTTGTTGTTAAACGATAACTTTCATGTAATGAAAATTTTGAACTTTCTTTATAATTTTGCATTGTTGATGATGCACGTTCAACATATTCAAGTAATTTTTCTAATAAAGTGTATGCAAAACGTTTTTCATTTGTTTGAGATACACTATTTGGTGTTAATGGTGATGCTGTTGTAATAAGTGTACCTATTGTATTATTTAATGTTTCATCTTCACGAGTTTTTCTAAATAAATTAATTTAAGATTATAGAAATTATAAATGATCGATTTTATTTTATTTTATTTACTTGACAACCCGATAACCAAATATATTAAGATATTTAACAAGATCTTGATAGAATTTTAAATCTTTTTGTTTTTCTTTATCTGTTAATAAATCATATGGAACAAGTCGTGAATGTAAACCACCACCTAAAGGAAAATTGAACAACAAAGAAAAAAAAAAGAATTGATGTTTACCGATTGCAGCTAAACGATTTTTCATTTGTCTTGCCCAAATTTCATGAGCATTTTTAGCTAAAGCTTCGGATAATTCCTAAAAGAAAAATATTCTTATTTTTAATGAAAATTTTATATGAATATTTGCAATATTTTATTGATTGTTAGAATATTTTTATAATATTAATACTTTCAAATAGTTCTTCAAAGAAAAAAAACAGAAAATTTTAATACAAAAATTCAATTCAGCTTGTATCGTTAGAAATTGAATCAAGACAAATTAAGCGTTCGATTTTACAGGAATGAACTAAAATCCTCACTCTAGTAGATTTCGGCCATTGTGCGTGCTGAAGATCTTAGAATTTTAGTACGTGTACATCATTTAATATAAGGACACGAAGATTCTGATGCCTTGTTACTTAATTACAAAGAAAGATATGATGAATAATAGCTACTTTTTTTCTTTAGTTTCATCACTATGGAAAAGAAGTGTATCCTATAACCACTTAAGTTCTTATTATATAATGCTGGATCCTACAATCTGCATCGAGTCAAAATATTCGAATCGAATATTAAAAAGAAATTTAAAAGATTCGTTGCTCTAGGTCTTCTCTAAGATTGCATCTATTCAATGGTGGTTATTAGTATGAAAAGAAAACATGTACTACTTTTCATAAATCAAATACCTTAGTATCAATTTAAGAAAACGAAGTCAGATTTTTAGGAAAGTTTTCGCTTCAGTTAAATATTACCGTCCACATGTATCAAAAACGAATCTTATACAAAAAGGTAATGGCACAAATATGATTATCTTATTAGTTCGAAGAGTCCAGAAATACTCATATTAAAATGAATATACTTAGCTTTTTGATAATAGGCTAAAGTTTAATGTCATATAAGTATATCAAATAAGAAAACTTGATGTTATTCATCATAACTCTGCAGATTATTTGAAGAATATAATTTCAATAGTGAATAATAAATGTCTCAATAAATTACCTGCATCTCACGATTCATTGTAACACTTGTAAAATCCATTGCTTTTGGTATATAATCTGGTACACTCTTATCCTTTAATAAAACAAACAAGAAAAATAATTTTATTTTAAATAAAATAAAATAATACTTTTTGTTTTTTTCTTTGCAATGGTTTTGTTGCAATACGTATCATACCAGTATCAGTTTTTTCTAAATGAAATTGTAATTTTTCAATTGATTTTAATGCTTCACGAATTGGATCTTCTAATTTAACAGCATCCTATATACATCAAATTAAAAAAATTTATAATAAAAAAAAAGAAAATTATTAACTTTTCGATCAAGAAGTTTATATTGTTTTAAATTTGGATGTTGTCGATATTTATCATTTATTTGTTCACCATAAGCCCAACCTTGATCAAACTGAAAACAAAAGATATCAGTATTCCAAAAATAAAATAAAAAATTCTATCATTGATTCACTTTAGCATAAGACCATTGATCATGAACACTTTCAGCATAAGCCTTAACAAATTCCTCAAGTTCTGGAGTTAATACAACACTAAATTAATATATATATATTTAGTTTTATTTTTTAAATTTATTATAAAAACTAACCTCAATGTATCAGCTGGACTTGGTTCATAACTACGAGACATTTCAACTTTTTCTCGTTCATGATCCAAGTTATCTTGTTGATTTATTGAATATGAATAATCAGGTGATAATGCACTACCAATAGCTATAAAAAAAAATAATCATATTGAAACATTATCATTAACTAATTAATAAAATCTACCTGATAAACATGGAAGTGCTTTACCAAATAATTCCGGATCATAAGCCTAAAAATATAATTTAATTAAGAATTTCATAAATCATAATATAATTAAATTCAATAAGAAAGAAAAGAAGAACATACTCGAGATGCAAGTGAATCAAAAATTTTTTGAAAAAGCATCATAGTTAAACGTTTTTCTTCTTCTGTAGCTGCAACACTATAGTATCGACTACATCTTTCATACCATTGAGTAAGCATCTAAATAAAAAAAAACGAAAAGTTTTATTTTAGGTTAATTTAAAATTTATTATTTAATATACTCTTAATGGTACAACAGTTTGATCAGTTAACGCTGGTACATCATGAACAAGTTTTTTTAATAATGGTGTCATCATTGATGGTTTTAATTGACTAAATAAAAAAAAAACAACAACATAAATTTTATTCATTTTTTAGATTAAAGAGAAATATTTTACCTAGCAAATGCAAGTAAAAAATCACAAATTGTATCAAGTTGATTTTTAGTTAATGAACGACATTTTGATAAACGATAAACTGTATGTAATATAGATTCAAGAAGTGATGATCGATGATCACAATCATCAAAATAATGTGCATGTGATGTCATTATTGGTATAACACTATTACATAAATAACGATTTAATGCTAATGCCATATCACTTTCCGCAATAGCTGCCTATTGACAAAGAAAAAAAACGAAATTTTTTTTTTGTAAAAAAAAAGAAAGATATGAATTTACCATATCAAGAATAGTAGCAGCACGAATATCAGGAAGAAATGCATCTTCAATGAGACGAAAAAATGTTTCCTGATCAGGAATACCATAGACACGTTCAAGAAATAGTATTATAGACATTTTATGTGCAGGTTGAAGACCAGGTGGCATTGAATTTTCGTCTGAATAAAAAAAAAACACAATTTTTTTATTTAAATAATATAAAATTAAATGTTAGATTTTCTTTTCTATACTTGGTAAAAGAAATTTTAAACCAAGTACACCTTCAAGATCATGCATTGAAACAAGACTTTTAAGAATTGATTTAGCACGAATAGCATTTGGTTTTCCCATTTTAATTGTTTCTTCTGATGGTGCACATCGACCTAATAATTCAACTAAAATAGCATAAAATGATAATTCAGCTGCACCCAAATCAATATATTCTTCATCATCTTCGTATGGTAAACGAACTTGAAGACGATCACTAAAATTATATTAATATTTAAAAAATAAAGTATTGTTATATTTTAAAACAAAAAAACGACATTTTTTTATGGTATATGTGAATACTATATAAACATTGAATAGATATTCATGCATTTGTACTACGATAAGAAAAAAGAGAAAGATAGAAAGAAGAGAATAAAAGAAAACGACGACTACAGGACAATATATGTATATGTGCTTTGGGAGGACTGGTGTGAAATGAAATATTTGTGACTTAACACTTACGCATCAGCAGCACTCTTTGGTGTCCAGCGATTGCTGAAAAAATATTTAGTGCATGTGCAACGATACTCAAGTGAAATTTAATTGTTTAATGCAAAATAATATTTAAACAATCACAAATCTATTTGTTGTGAACGAATACTTTAGGAATTTATTCTTGTTCTACAATGATTTAGATATCTCACAAAAACAGATTGAATAGTTTTCATCAACTGAAAATTTAATTATGATTATCTTTGGAGATGTAATTTATACTTATCGATAAAATTTTTTTCATGTGTCAAAATTTTTTATGGACAAAATAGATTTAAACTCAGGGTATAACGAATGAAATGAAAGTTTTGAGATCTATGGATTACAACCAGTACTTTATGCTCTTTCTGAAAATAAGCTGAAAAAATTTTCAATGGTTTTTTATCGGGCAGGAGTAAGGTAATCTTTGGAACACTCGAAAAATCTATGTAGACAAAAATTTTTTCGTACATTTTTCTATTCTCATCATTGCGATTCAAAACTAGATCGGAGCTTTTGTTCGTATATCTGTTAATAGATCTCTGATCTACAAAATGTGCTATATAACGTTTTCTATTGTCGTTCGATAATCCATGTCAATCTTCATTTTTCTTAAATCTTCATTGTTGAAAAAGTGATGGATTAACCAAAAAAGCATGTGTTATATAGAAAAGAGTTTTTGATAAAATGCTCTTAGTTTCACTTAAGCAAAAGTGACAGACTAATTCGATGGTGCATTTTGTCAAATACTATTGGCTCTAGAAAACAACATATTTCGACAATTGTTAATACCTGTAATAAGGAACTTATGGGAATTAGCAAATACATATTGGTTAACTATTCAAAGATTATCTCGCTAATCCCAAACAAAAACTAAAACATAATTTCTTCACTTATGTTTGGAAGAAGCATAAAATTTTGATTATAATCCATAGTTTTATTGCAATTGTTAAAAATATTTATAAAAAAATCCAGAAATCCTCAAAACTTTTTTCTTCAAATGTGAATCCACTTGCTCATTTCAATAAATATTCTTCTATCTTATGAATCTTCTAACAAACAATACATTTTATAGCTTTCTTAAATAATTTTACAAATATTGAACAAAATAGTTCAGCAAATTTTGTATACAATTTTCTAACAGAAATCAAACTTACTATTCTTCATTTAAATTATGCATGCTTTCATCATCAATTATCTCTTGATAAGCAGCTTGTATAACAGGATCATCAGCATTTTGTCGTCGAGCAATATAAAGTGATTGTGCAATACCTTCTCGTATAGCTTTAAGTAGACCTCCACCTTCACCTCTTAATGCTGGACCTAAACAATCTGGGCGACGAATGAGAAGTCGTACAACTAAATCAGCATTTTCTTCAACCGTATCACCTAAAATAAAATTATTTAATAAATTGAAACTTTCGTTTTTTTAATATAAATTTACCATTAACCCAAACACAAAATTTTAGAAAATCGAGAAATCTAATAAATATAATAATAAAATAAAAAGATTAGAAAAATATTTTTAAAATTAAAACGAACCGTTCACCATCGACAGGATCCCAACCAATATCATGATAACCTTGAAGAAATAATTCTTCATTTCTTGTTGTACCACAACGTGATAAATACGAAGCAATTTTTTCTAAATGTGATTCACGTAAAGCTAATGCTAATTCATTATTATCCATAACACTAGCACAAGCTACATCTAATGGTGCTGAACCACGAAGTGATGGACGAGCTAAAATAAAAAATAAAAATAATATAATAATTTCAAATTTCTATTATTTTTATTATATTCATACAAAGTAACATAGAACTATTTTCTAATAAATAACTTAAATGTTCAAACATTGCTCGTTGATTATGACGTGATGTACGACAAAAATAAGATAAAAATTTACAACATGTTGTTACAAGTTCAACTTTATCTTCCTAAAAACAAAATATTTATTTAATACAAAATTATATAATTTTCTTTTTTATATTTTTTACTTTCGGTAAATGAATTTCTTGATTTTCTCCAATTTCACTTGTTTGGATAAGACCATCCATATCATTCATTGATGACATTGATGTTTGTTCTTGTTTACTTTTATTTAGACGATTAACCATTATAGCCATTACAGTTTCATGTACACAAAGTGAACGCATTAAATCTGGATGTTGATAAAATACACGATTATCCATTATATCACTAAAAATATATAAAACATAATAGAATTATTTACATAGAGGCTAAGAAAATTTATTATGATATATTTCGATTTGAAAATCATTACTTATCGTTAATGAATGTGAAACAAAGCTAAGCATAGGACACATAAGATAATTTTATTTTTTGACAAAATTACAGATCGAAACTTTTGAAATCCTTTCTCATAAAAAAAACAACACCATTGACATAGTTAGATATTCAGTCTTAGAGAATTGTTAAATCATTGAACCTACCATACTCTTTCAAACAAAAAGAAACTTTAACGTATAGAATCGATCTGAATAAGATATTTAGATTGACAAATGAGCTATTTTTTAATTCTTCTTCAATGAATATCATTGTGATTTATCATAGTATAGAGCTAAAAATTTTTCCATAACTTTTTCGTACCATTCTGACATGCCTTCCAAATTTAAAGCGATTCCAATTTATCTAATGCGAAGTTGATTTTTGAGGATGGCCTGACACTTCAAAGTTTCTTGAAAATACTATTCTACAAACTGAAAAATCGAAGAACAACTATATAGCGTCTAATTAATAGGTCACAGACATTTTTTTAGTCCTATAAAATCCCATTTGTCATTAAAATATTAGCTCGAAATCAATTAATCAATCGAATACTTTATTAAAAAGACAATTAAAAATTTACTTTAAACTTAATATCATTATTTCTTCTTCATCAGAATCCATTTGAACGGTCAGAAGAGCACGAACAATACTTAATTTACATAATAATAATTTTATATCAGGTACTGATTTCTCATTTATTATATAAGTTCGTTCAAGACATCGAGAAACCTAAATAAAAAATGATAAAATCTTAATTATAAATTTTCGTAAAAATGACTTCTCCAATTCCATCATATTGATTATAAATTAATTTAAACATTTCTCGAATTAAATGTGGATCACTAATATGTGTTGCTCGACCCCATTTAATAACAGTTGCTTTAATAACTTCACAAAGAGTTTCTAAAAATAAGTTATAAAAAAAACATTTTATTAAAATAAAAAAAACAAAATATTTTTTTTTCAACTAACTTGTTGGTTTTGATACTAATTGTTTATCAGAATCTTTTATTGATTTATCCTCATGCTTCTTTTTTAATGCAAGTCGAATAGTAGTTTCAAGTAAACGTGAAAATAATGAAATTTGTTCATTACGATCTATTTCAGAATTTTGAGATAAATTTGATATTTTAAAAAGATCATCATCAATCTATAAAAAAAGAAAAAAGAAATAAACTAATTTTTTTTTCTTCTTTTATTTCAAACCTCAACAACTTGTTGTAATACAAGTAAGTTTGAATGAAAATTTTTTAACATATCTTTTATTTCTTCTTGCATATCTTCATTAGCAACAACAGTATCATCTGATTCACGTTTAAAATCCATTAAAGCTTGCATCTAAAAATTTCTTTTTTATTATATTTTATTTTATCTCTCTTTTATTTACTTGATCTTTTGGTGGACAACGAAATTCTCGAGTTTTCTTTGCCATTAATGCTGGTGGTAAACTCGATTCTTTTAAAACATTATATCGTCGTTTTTGATCCTAATATATATATATGCTTAAAATAAATCAAGAAAAATAAAAAAATATACATACTGATTGTAATCTTCCAACAAATTCTTCAGAAAATGCAATAATACCTTCAATACGATATTGTAATTGATAATCACATAAATGTTGTAAAACAAAACATATTTGAAGTTTAACTGGTTCATCTAATTTCATTTGTAGTAAACCTTCATCAAAATGTATATCATTCTCTGATCCAAATGATGTTGGATCAATTAAACGTAATAATTGTTGAATATCATTTATTTCTAAAGAAAATATTAAATAAATATATTTTAAGAATTAAAATATATTTATACCAAGTGATCCCATAACGAGAAGAGCATCAACTAATTGAAGTAAAGGCCTAAAGGAAAGAAAATTAAAAAAAACAAATGAATAAAAAGTTGAAATATGTACACAAGCCAATTTGCATATGTTCCACCAACAGGATCTCGAAGATGACGAGCACTTTTTTCAATTGCATCTGTTAATGAATTCATGACATATTCTTTTAGATTTGTGATATTAAATGGTGGAGGTACAAGTAATTTTCGTTCACGTTCAATTTTAAAACTAAAATAATACATAATATTAAGAAAAATATTTCCTTAATATTTTGATGTATTCAACATATTTTATAAGTCAATTATTATGCATTTCTAATCAATTCAAAATGTATTCATACAAAATTTGGATTATATTATCAAGTATTAAAAGATCTATTTCAACTTTGTGTTGTTCAAAAGTGAAATTTGTATCAGTAAATAATACAGATTTTAGATTGATTGATTTCAATAATTTAGTCTAATATTGATATTAGTTATCAAAAATCTAGATCTATTCCATCTTTGGTATTGTTTAATGGTATATAAATAGATTTGGAGTAGTTGCTTGCTATATGATATTATGGAAAAACTTGTCAACAGTCAATAAGAATGTATTATGTATGATATTCTCTATAATTACATATATATAAAGATAACATATATCATTTACATACACAAGATGATGTCGCGCAGTCAGAAACTTTCCAGAATGTTTACTGCGAGCAAAACATTTCACAAACCAATAACTATTTTCATACGGACTTTCTGTATGTGCTGTTTGACAGGACAGACGAATCACATCCGATGAAATCATCCACATTCTTCAGTTCTACATCATGATAAAAGAAAATGTCCTTTTCTTCACTATATAATCTAAATTTATCTATAGTCGTGTATTAATTTTTACAATTATATCATCAAAATAGATGAATTCTTTGCAAAGTTGCTATTGTCAAACGTATTAGGATGCATAAAATTTCTATTCCGAATGAAAGAGAACTCATTCATAATAGCTTAAGAAAAAAGGTTGATTTCACAAGCAATTATCCTTTACCCACGTAAATATGCATTGAGAAGTAAGAGTAGTTGATAAGAAATTATTAACTAATGATTCAAATCAATAAGACTCTCTTCAGGTTATTTTTGTTAACAACGACTTGAACTCTTTCTATTAGATCATACAAACATTTCAACAAAAAATATCATATATTTTGTTTAAGAAAATAAAATACTCTAATAAGATAGAATATATGTATTATAATAACTTACTCTTCTTCTTTAAATAATTTTGGTCTTACAGATAGAAAATGTTCCATAGCTGGTATATAAGTTGTTGTTGCAAATAAATGTTGTTGTTCAATAGAACTTTGTGAACGTAATAAAAGATTTTTTCGGAGTGAACCTGATAATGGAATAATAAATTCATTTGAAGTTAAAATTCTATAAATAAAAAAGTAAATATATACAAGACAAATAATTTAATAAATAATTTTCTTTACCGAGTTTTAACATGTGGTTCAAAATGTAAAGCAATAAGTAAATTATAAATACCAATTCGAATAGGTCCATATAAATCTAAATTTAATATATTATTAAATAAATATAAAAAGAAAAATATTTAACATACAAAGATTTTTAACACAATACATTAATTGTTTTTCATCAACTAATTTGCATATTTCGTGTGATACACGATTATTACCCTGAGCACAAATAGCATTGTAAAGTGTTAATGTATTTGAACAAAAACTAAATATTCAAATTTTATAAAAATAATAAAAAAGAAAATTTCATAAAATACTCCAGATTATCTTCATCTTCAACTAGACCTAAAATATCCGTACATCGATCATCTTCTGGAATATAAACTGCTTGCATTTGAACTATAACAAAAAAAAAAATTTTAAGAATAATTTTTTTTTGAAAATAATTTCTACCAGGATCTTCAACAAAAACACTCCATCCACGAACATCAGATAATTTTAATTGTTGACAACGTAAATTTGAATTTGGTACACGCGACCAATGGCAATGAACAAGTGATTGTAAATTTAAACGTGATGGTAATTGAGGAAGAAAACGTTCTTCACGATTTAAACTTGGAAATAATGCAGCAGTTAATGGTAAACAATTCTATTATATAATATTTATATAAAAAAAAAGTCTCTATTTTTTTTCTATTATAATCTTTACTTTAATACGTCCTAATTCAAATTGTAAAACTTCTTTTACAGTTGGTTCAACAAATACAGCTGGATAAAGTTTTGTACTTGGTTCAACCTGAATATAGAGAAATTATTTTATTTAAAAATATTTTAATATATTCATAAAAAAATGACTTATTTTTTGTTAACAAAAAAAAGAGCGTTTCTTTCTTTTTTAGGATGAGACTTTCGAAAACATCTCTAATACACTTGATACTCATCATAAAAAAAACAACGAAAAAAATCATTTTTAATATACCTCAAGTTTTTGTGCTGATTCTTTTCCATTAACATAAAAAGTTAATTGACCCGTCGATATATCACATAAACATCCAATTAATAAACCATTAACAATACGTCTTGCAACAGCTTCTTGATCAGGCATATTTTCTAATAAATCACTTGCACAAAAAATATAAGCATCTTGTCTAATAACACTTTCAAGTATTGAACCATCTTCTCCTGTTTGTGTTATTGTACAACGTCGAATAAATTTTGATAATTTACTTGTTGATGTTATTGATGTTTCATCTTGTAAATTTTCTTTTTGTAATACTGGTCGAAATCTTGATGTAACCCAACCAATAAATACGGAACGAGGATTTTGTCCAGGTAATATTCTAACAGCATAATAATATTCATGAACATGTTCATTTATTGCACGTATTTCATCATGTTCAAAATCATTTGTTTGTTGATCATTAAATTCTGAATCCATATCAGTAAATGATCTTCTTACTGCTGTATGACTTGATCGTTTTGCTCCTCCTAATATTGATGGAGAATTTATTGTTGGAACTTTTAATACAGATTGTGGTTGAATTTGTGAACTTATATTTGTACTTGTTGTACTATTTCCACTTAATTTAACTGTACGTTTACCATGTTTTGTTTGTGAATCATGTGGTTCTTTTGAAAAACGTTGAAAAAAATTATTTATTTTACTTGTTGATGTTTTCATATTTGATTTATTTAAACGATCTGTTGATTGATTTGGTGATGTACCATTTATTAAATGTGTTTGATCAGTACCATTAAGTATTGGTGTTGATGGTGGTGATGGTGTTGGACTTTTTTTTGATGTTGCTTGATCACGAAATTTCACAAGTAAATTTGTTGGATTACGTGGTGATTTACTTGGTATTGAATCTGGTGAAAGAAAATTTGGATTTGTATCTGTTTGAGTTGATAAATGTGAATCCAATGTATCAGTAGTACCAGGTGATAATGATTTTGGTCGACTACCAGGAACTGTTAGTGGAAATAAAAATGTACGTTTTTCTTCTTGAGATTCAATATATTCATGTAATGCTAGTTGTCGTCGTTCAAGAGTTATTTGTCTTAAAAACAAAAACAAAAAAATAACAATAAATGAAAATTTATATTTGTAAAAACAATAAACAAAATACTTCGGTGTAAATTTATCATGACAACATAATGGAAGTGATAAACGAAGAAATTCAAATTCAACTTTTTCTAATGTACCAAATAATCTTGATTGAAGTTTTATTAAAGGTGGATTATCACGGCTATATTTAAAAAGAAAAAAGAATTTTGTTTTTGTTTATATAACAAAAAAAGAAAATAAAATATAAACCTTGCACCAATTCGAGTTATTTCAAATGATGATGAATCAGATTTAATTGTTTCAAAACGAGGAATAAAATTCGAATACCAAAATGTTAAACTTTTTGACATATTTCTATATATAAAAAAAAACCGTAATTATTTGATAAAAAAATAAATATAAATTTGAATTAAACTTACACACAGAATGGTTCATATCCTTCTTGTAAACCACAAGATGTAAAATATTTTAATGTATTAACATCTTGTCCAAAATTTAATCGAGCTTTTTGTCCACTAAATGATGTTAATACTGGTACAAAACCAATTTCATCCACATCTAATCCATCAAAAGCTGTTTCATTACCAAGATTATCTAACATTAATTCTCCATTTAATGAAAAACTAATTGTTTTATCATGTAAATCAATCATACAACCAACCACATCATTTTTTGACCATTGTTTACCAAAACCATCGAATGTATTATGATGAAAACGTCGTGCATTTAAACCATCAAATGCATATCCATCTGAATCAGTTCCAAGTGGATAATATGCATCAAGTTTTAATGCATGTCCCCATCCAATTAACATTCGACCTGATGTTAATAATTCAACTTCATAATACCATTTTCCACGTGTTACAGCAAATGTTTGTTCAGCACGATATGTTCGATAAGTTGATATACGTTCACTATTTGCTGAATTTATTGATTCTTTCTTATGTCTATTAAGTTCTTCAACATCACCTGTCGGAGTATCAATTGCATAACCATATGCAAGAAGAGTTTTAACAGTTTCACTTGCTGTATCACGATTTATTTTTTTAATACTATCATCAACAATTGCATAAGGAATTAAATGAGGACTTCGTTTTTGACGTGCATTCTATAATTACAAAAAAAAAACGAATGATTTCACTTGAATTAACCGATTGATACCGATTCGAAGATGATCTCATATTAACTGGCTGCTAATATTTGTCAATGCAAATTTTTCAAATATAGATTCGATTGACTACAATCTTATAAGAAAGGATTCAACAAGCTCATTGTAGTATTCACAACAATAATCACATATAAAGAATAAATTAAATAATAATTTTCTTGGTTTTTTTTAATAATAACTGAAAAACATATATATTCAATATTGCTTTAAACTCAAATGCAATGTTCTCTATTAGCTGAATACTAAGTAAAATATTCTATAATTGATTTACACTCAAGTATATATAATGATAATCATTAAGAGTTTTCAAGTACTCACATCCGATACTCCATATGTAAATCCATCTTTTATTCTTCCGGCTGCCCATACATTATGTGTATTTTCAGCTAATGTTTCAATTAATTCTTCCATTTTTGTTGATAAAACAATACTTGATAAATCTAATGGTTGTGGTTTATATCCATTTGATTGTAGATATGTATTTGGTAATTTAACATATTTTAATCGACGATCATCAGTTTTTATTTCAACATTAATATGATAACCAAGTGCTAATAAACTCCTAGAAAAAGAAAGAGTCAATTGAACACAAAAAATAGAATATTTTCGAGTATTTTACTTTAAATTTTCCATTGCTGTTGTTGTATGATATTGTTTCTCGGCTACAGGAAGACGATCAAAAGATGTTAAACATTGATGAACTTTTTGTGAATCATCTCGATACTAAAAATATTTTATAGATAAAAAAATGAATTATTTTTCTTTTTTTTTAAAATTTAAATTCAATAAAATTTACTTCACCAAAATGCCAACCACTTGCAATTTTATTCATTGACCATAATTCATGAATATTTTCAGCTAATCGATCCCGAACATTTTCAAGATGTGCTGGTAATACCATATGATTTGTTCGTACTGGTTGAGGAGTAAATGCAATATGATGTTGAAATTGTGATGGACCATCAAGACGATTTCGTTCAATATTACCAAATGAAAAACATGGTTCAATAGCAACTTTTTGTTTAATTAACATAGCTTCATAAAGTGGTGCTGCACCTTCTGGCGGTCGATGAACAAAACGACCATGTTCACCACCAAATATAAATCGACAACTAATAAAAAATAAAAATCAATAAAAAAATTTTCATTTATTTATATTTATCTAACCTAACACGAGATGATAATGAAATAGCTGGATAAAACATTCCAGTTAAATTAAATTCTCTTAAAAGACCTTTAACAGGTAAACCATTTAATGAAAACCACATTTCTGGAATATTTAAATCTAATAAACATCCAATAACATCATTTTTTTTAAATCCAATATGTTGCATATTATCTGTAGGTAAAATAACTCGATTTGATACATCATATGCTCGTCCAGCAAACCAAACATTTCGTCCATCAAAACCATATGAATATGTATTATCACCAATACCATTTGATGAAAAACCATCACCATGACCAGGTGATGGTTGAAAATGTGTTGTTGCCCAACCAATACGAATATGTGGTTGAACATGTGTTACTTGTTCAATATGATCAATAACAACTTCAAAATACCATTTTTTATACATTGATTCACCATCTTCAACTCCAACAAGAATATTTGGACGCATACTAAATAAAATAAAATATTTTATATATATGAACAATTATTTCAATTTCATTTTGTATTTTATTACAACAACAAATTAACCAAAATCGATTAATGATTGACATGATCTGATATAATATCTAAATCAAGGTCATATTCGAAAAATTTTGATTCAATAGCTTCTTGCAACATGACATTAAAAAAAACTACTAATGGCTTATCATAGACATCTTGTTGATTTTTGTTCATTATCATCGATCAACAATAGATTTAATGTAGCGATTATTTCTTTTATATTATCCTTTCATCTATTCTATATTGTTCTTTAATCTATCCTTGATCTTTCTTTATTTAGAACATTTTTATCTATTATAGTTCTAATTTCTATTTATAAATATGGAAAAATAAAAATCATTAATGTTTTACTTACCATGCAACATGATCAACTAATGCAGTTTGTAAAAGAAGATCTCGTCTTTGTAAAAGATTTTCACAGATAAGATTTTGATTAGCACGAACAGCTACACCATTATTAACACAAAGTGAACAAAGTACATCAAGTACTTTTGGATCACGACCATTTCGATCAAGTAATCCAATAACTAAAAATTAAAATAAATATTTTCAATTATATATAATTTATTTATAGTCGTTTTTTTTTTAAACTTACTTGCAAGTATATGAGATTCTGTAATCATATTTAAAACTTCAGGACTATCAACAAGTACACTATGAAGTACTTCTAATACTCCACCTGATGCTTGTTGTGATTGTAAACGATTAACAAGCCAATTAAGTCGAGCACTTTGTGCAAAATTTGAACAATTAGCTCGATTACCTTTAATTAATGCAGCCAAAACAACATAAAGTTTATTTGTAATATCTTCTATTTTTTCTTCAACACCTTCCAATAATAATGATTTATCTCTACGTTCACTAAAAAAATTTATTGCTGCGATTAATATTCGAATCATTCCCTAAATTATTTAAATATTATATATATAATAAAAAAGAAACTAATATTATTAATTTTTTTTTGTAAATACTTCTTCTTGAAATAAATCTTGTCGATTTCGTAATATTTTAAGACGTAATTGTTTTTCTTCATGATCAAGTGATGGTGATGGTTGTGAAAAAAAACCAATTAAATCTTGCAATAATGCTTGAACAACATCACTTTTACTTAATAAATGATTTGCTACTTCTGCATCAATTGACATTGGACTAGAAAAAATAAAAATAAAATAAAAATTTTAAATAATAAATTAATATTCTTTTACTCAGTTCGATTAAATCTTCCAAGAATAGCATTACATATTCGAATAACTAATGCAGTTTTTTGTTCTTGTTCTTGTGCTCGTACAAGACGAAAACAATCATCCATATGTCCTTCAACAGCTGGTATAATCTAATGTAAACAAACAAATTAAAAATCTTTATTAAATAAAAACTTTTGCTTTCTTTTTTTTACTCGTTTTTCTTCAACTTTTCCAATTCCTTTTATTGTTAATTCAAGTGTTTCATAACTAATCCAAAGATCCGAATCAACATGACGTATAAAAACAATTGTATCACCATATTTTATTGTTGGTGCACCTAAATTTTCTTGTTCAGGTACATCTTCTGGTTGTTTTTCCTAGATAATCAATTTTATTAAAGATTCATCATTAATTACATAATACAAATATACTTTTGACATTTTCATTTCGAATGTAACAGCTATAGCACTTGCATTCTTCTTCGATATACATGTTACTTTTGGACCTAATATATAAAGAAAAAAACGACATACGTTTATTTCTTTAAACATCAATATTACCATTTTCATCCCCAATAACAGCTAAATAAAGACCTGATGTAACATGTCGAAGGCGAACCAATGAACTCCAACCAACAAAACCACTATACCATCTGAGAAAATAAACAAAGAAATATGATTAAAATATGTACATATGTATTTTGTTTTTAATTTCTTACTTAATTTTAAAACATTCAATACGCCATAAAGATCGTGCTTGATGACAAGAAGCACCACTTTTAATAAAAAGACTAAAAACAAATCAATTCATTAACTTTTAAATAAACACCATTGGTATGTATTCTCTTGTGTACTAGATTATTTATTTATTCAACTGTTGACCTTCGCGTTATTTCTATTATTATTATTCGACAATTGAAGAGCAAAATAGAAATATTACTTTCATGATAAAAAAGTAGTTTTTTTCTTATAAAATCTCTCTTGAGAGTTAAATTTGATTTACAATCATGATAATTACTTTAAAATGCAATTTAGAACATATACAGAAAAATAAAAACTAAATAGATACTTTTACCTTCCAGAATCATCGATAACTTGAGAATCTGGTGGTGGCGTTGTAATACAATGATCCATATTTCCATGCATTAATCGTATAACATCACCACCAAGAACAAATCCAGGATTTTTCACACGTGCTACACCACTTGATATGGGTACAAGACTCCATACTTGTTGACGAAATGATGCATTAACTCTCCCACGTTCATTTGTTGACATATATGCATGCTAAGAAAATATAAATAAGTTTTTCTTTTTATATAGTGTAATAATTCATACAAGGTATCGTTCAGAAAAAACTGAAACTAATATAACATCATCATTGAAGCGCACTTTTTCGCCTTCACTTCTTTGTTTTGATGCTGGATGAATAGTCCACCAACAAGATTCGCCTAGAGAATATATTATACATTAATAAAAAGAAACAGAATAATCATTTGTTTTTTTTATATACCTTGTGCATCTTCTTTTAAGCCTACATCAAAAGCGAGCTTGTCATTTGATGTACTTGTTGATAGACAACTCAAGTACTAAATTTCAATCATTCTTCTTCATATTTTTTATATTTAATAAAAAATAATTTTTTTTTACCATTTGACTATGATAATGTCGAAGAAGAACAGCATGACCATATAATAATGTTCGAAATGTTGTTTGTCCTCCCTGACTTCCAGACGACTTAAACAAATGATTTAAATAAGCAATTTATTCTTGAAAAATTATTTATTCCGACTACAAATAGATATATATTGACAGACAAATATAAAACCTACTTGTTCAGTTGATGTTGTATTAACCATTTCTTGTAAAGCTCGAACCGATACAGCTTGTTCGAGTACAAATATACATGATGCCAGATCAGGACAACAAACCTGATATAACAAATCAAAATAATTCTCGTATAAACAAACATACAAACGTCAGAATATCACCACATCAAAAAAAGTATAAAGCTTGAATATATAATTAATTCTTTTTTATTTATCAGCTTGGACACAAACATTAAAGCAGGAAGATATAATAACATGCAAGGGAAAAAAAAAGAAAACAAAAGCATGGCATGCTATAAAAATAGAAGTATAACAATATAAATAATAATAATGATATAAGAGATGTCTATTGGATTCTATCACCGAATATTTTCTACCTCATTTGATATATCTTCAAGATAGCACATTCGATTTCCAAATACTTCGCCAGATAAAGCCATACGTTTTACACATGATACAGGGACACAACTTAAACATAAATGATCTTCCTAAAAAACAAAATTGAAATATTAATTAATGTCAAGAAAATAAATTAAAAAATATTTACTGTTCGCATAAACTGAACATCATCATCTTCAGCACCCGCCATGTGTTCACCAGCCATTTTTTAGTTTTTTCTTTTTTATCTATATGTGTATTATCGATAAACGTACATACACATCATCATCATTATAATCACTTCGATCTTTAATAAAGCAAAAACATAAATTTTTTACTTCCTTTTTTTCCCCTATCTCGAATCAATTGAGCGCATATATTACAACACTACGACTGAATGAACCGGATGTGTTTTGTCCTTCAGTCGATCTATCTTTTCTATTTTTTATCTCCCTGTCTCTCCTTCTTTTACTTGCTTTCGTCGATCTAATAAAATCACGAGTGTGTGTTGCCGACCAACGATGACAAAGGACGAGAAAAGAGACAGAGAAGACTTCAAGGGCAGATGCATGCTATACAACGCGACAAGATGAGAGTAAGCTCTATCTCACCCGCGCGCGCGCTATTACTAATAGTTTTAGATGATCGACGATACGCACAAAAGAGCAACGCCAACAGAAAAAAGAACATGATGGTAGACTATTCTTTCGTTATATATAACAGCATCATCAGAGAGAAACAACAGTTATACTCTCGTCGTCTGCAGAAGAAGAAGAAAAAAAAAAAAAACTAAAAAAAGAAAACATCAACATAAATCAATGTTAATGAAGTATCTTTACTTGAACATTTAATAAGACGAAATGAATAAAAGAAATAATTAATCTTTATCGTCATATTAGCAGTATATGAAATAGTTACTTGAAAATAGAATTGATAGATAGATCGGTTAGAAAGATCGATTCGAACAATAGCATCTGTCTGGTAGAATTGTCTCATAGGAATAGAATAGATAGCAAACGATGTAGAGATACCGTTGCATCTATCCGACCTTTTTCTTCTTTTACTTGGAAGAAAGAAGAAAGAGATATCTTTCCGAGACCAATGCGAGTGTATGTGTATGTTTGCGTGTGCTGCCATCGACAAGAAGAAGGCCAAAAGAGAGTGCCAGAGTAAGAAAGAAGAGAGATCTGGAACGAATTGATGAGAGAGAAGATGAAGAATCCACTAACATCCCCGACTATCATTTGTCTGTCCATATGTTAAGGCATAGAGAACAGGATATGCTGACAACAGTTGTTGTTACCAACATCGTTGATATTGCTTAGCTAGAGAATGCAATGCATAATAATTCACACTATCGTCGTTGAGAATAAAGCACACGCAATGAATTGCTGATAATCAGTGTTACAAGCATGCAGAGAAAAAAAAAAGAAGAATACTGGAGATGAAAAGGATTAAATGCTTCCCGACCGTCTATGTCGGTCACACACATTGTCGTCAATGGTAGTTGTTCGTTCATTACGTTCATTTCCGTCTAAGGATGACGATTGCAAACAAAATGCACATGTACTTCGATCTATCAAGAACTTATTATTAAGACAAAATCTCATTTATTCAAAATGCTCATTTAAAGAAAAGAAAAAGAAAATTCAAACGTTTTTTTCTTATTAAATATTGATGGATTTTAATCAATCGTTTTGATTGACAGAATACACTGATGAATCAAGGTTAAAAATAGGATTTTTATATTTCGAACCAGTAACATATCCGGTTTCTATCTTTATTAAGAGGTCACTAGTCTCCAATTGAATAATATTTATGTTTGATTTATGTAAATATGTTGAATAAGTTCAATAAAAGCAGCATAACTCATTGTTAATAAATTCATATAAGCTTTTTCTGATGATAACGATGAAAATAATTGTTGTTGTTGTTGATGATGATGTTGTAATGAAAATGAATTAAAACGTGTTTGAGATATAAGAAATGAAAAATAATCTAATAAATCTTTATCATCTTCAATTTGTAATGTTGTTAATATTTTTAAAAGTTTTTCATAATCACATGTTAAAATTGATATTGTTCGCCAATGTTTGGGTACATAAAAATATTCATTTATTTGTTTTGATACATTTTCATTAATTATCAAATGCATATTACTCTCTTCTATTTGTCGATCACTATCATCCATTTCCCATATAGTTATATATTTTTTTATTTTAATAAATGATAAATCTAAACGATTTAATAAATTATCTTCATTATTTATTATTTGAAGATATTTATGAATTTTTTCAATAGTTAATTGATCAAGACGACTAAGAATTTTATCAGGTAAAATAATACGTGGATATTTTATTTCATAGATAGACCAATGTTGAATTAATGATGATTGTTGTTCTTTATGACGATTACGAATTTCAATTTCAATTTTAAAATTATTTAGTTTTTCAATATCATGAATTTTTAGACATACATCTGCATTTCCTAAGGGATAATATATATCAATATATGATAATTGATGAGAATTTTTTTCATCTATAATTGATAACATTTTTAATTTCGTACTTAATGTAAATGGTTCAATTACAATATCTTTATCTGATTGAATATTTTCATCATTTGAACTAGTTAATGGATAGAATAACCTCCATTGAAAATATTCTCGTTCACACATTTTTAAATTAGAAAAAATAATACGCGCAAATAATTCAAATACATATTCTTTTTTTTTTTATTATTATTATTCTTTTATTTTTCTTTTTAACGAATGTTGGTGCGGATAAAAATAATTGCTAATGAAAAATGTTTTATTACAATAAGTTATGAGGAAATTTCTTATATTTACCTTGCAGGTAATTTTCTCGAGAAAAAAGAAAAATTTAATGGATGACTACTGATTTTTTTTCTCTCTCTCTCTTTTTTTTCTCTTCAGTTACAGACCAATGACAAAAAAAATGTGCAATAGATCACTGATTCGAGTAGGCGATGTTACTTGCTTTTCATGCGTCTTTCGTTTCACATAGGTTACGGTTTATCACATGATGGTCGTTGTTTTTTGTTTTTAGATTTGATTTGTATAAAGGCAGAATGGGTAACATAAACGGAGCTGTTCGTCATAAGTAAATTATCTTAGAGACTTCTATATATGATTACTTTTTTTTTTTATTCAATAGAATTGACTCAGTCAAAAAATCCAGACGACCACCAAAAGATGAAGAACGTATTAATGCTCTACTTATTGTTGACGTCCAATATGATTTTATTGATGGTTCATTAGCTCTGAAAAATTGTCCAAGTCAACATCAGGGTGAACAAGTTATACCGATTATAAACAAAATGTTAAATGAAATTGATTTTGACGTTGTTGTTTATACTCAAGATTGGCATCCACCTGATCATATATCATTCATTGAGAATATACCTTTACGTGCACATCTACTTTCCAAAGATTCGAAACGACCTGAGGAATTAAAAGTATTTGATACAGCAATATTTGAGATTCGTGATAAACGAAAACTAAAAAAATTCCGTGTTGAACAAATTCTTTGGCCAACACATTGTGTACAGCATACTCATGGCGCCGAAATACATGAAGATTTAGTAATATTAAAATCAAATAAAAATCGTCAAGTTATCAAATTATGGAAAGGTTATGACAGTGAGATTGATTCTTATTCAGCATTTTGGGATAATCAAAAAATTCGTGAAACAAAATTAAATAGAGATTTAAAACATAATCATGTAACCCAAGTATTTATTGCTGGTATAGCAACTGATGTATGTGTATATTCAACAGCTTTACATTCAGCTGAAAAAGGTTATAGAACACATATCATTGAAGATGGATGCCGTGGTGTCGATGAAAATAATATCAATTTACGTCTTGATGAATTACTTAACAAGAACTGTTTAGTTATTAAATCAAACGAAATTAAAGACTTTATTTGAACACATAAGAAAAAGAACATTTATTATATTTTATTTTAACTATATCTTGATTAAATAAGTGACAAAAACAAAAAAAAGCACAAAATTGAATAAGAGAAAAAGAAAAAAAAGAAAGAGACCCAATTAATAAAAAAAACAGAATGAATAAGGCAAAAACAAAAAAAGCAAGAAATTGAGAGAGGGATATGATTACATGATAAGACAGCCAACATGTTTATTGGCGAGACGATGACCTGATTGATAACTTTGAAGAAATTCTAATTGACGCACATTAAACGAACCACGACGACGTGAACGAACAAAATCAATACATTCTTGTTTATTCATACCAGCTTCACGTAAAGCCATTGCAACAAGAACAGGTGATCTATTTAAATAAAAGTATAGAATGAAAAAGAGGAAAAAAAA